>JAQQZT010000002.1:3184500-3197000 GCA_030068275.1 Clarias platycephalus
ATGGGCCAACATTTCTAAAGAATGCTTTCAGCACCTTGTTGAATCAATGCCATGTAGAATTAAGGCAGTTCTGAAGGTCGAAAGGGGGTCAAACACCGTATTAGTATGGTGTTCCTAATAATCCTTTAGGGGAGTGTAAATAAAAACGTATTAGCAAAGAATGCTAGCTAGCTATATAGACTCACCTAAGGGATTATCCTTTTTTAAAAATTGTTCATCATTTCTCTCTATAGCTTCTATATACAGGATTAGATAAACATTTGGTTGCAGTCTTTTCTATTTTCTCTTTTCCATTAAATGGTAACAGTAATTGTGTCGGAAACAGAAGAAACTTCAACCTGCCCTGGTGAATCATTTAAGCCAAAAGAGTCATTTCAAACATCAAAGAGATGATGCGAATGTTCCTCGATGTCCTGTGTCTTCGTCGTTTACTGTTGACACCGCAGACTTGTGTCAGAAACATAGGTATACCATTTTATATGTCATGGCATTGGAATGCTTATAAATCACATTATATCGACTCAGTGTCTGTATTCAATACATTAATATCTATATCGATATCACCTTCAGGACAAAGACGCATCCCTTAAATCCTACACTCTCCTAGGGCGGATGTTTAATATTAAACCAACTCCGAAATCGAAAGTTAAAAAGACGACAGAATAAAATAGTCTCGAGTGGTAGGTTTTTGTAAGATGAAAATCAATGAACCTGTTTTAATGTTTAACCTAAGGAGTCGTTCTTAATCCATTAACTTTAAACGCGGGCGTGTGTTTGTTTCCATTTATCACGCTTATCGGCTTGATAAAGTGCCTCAGTTCGAAAGAGTTGTGAAGAAGATAAAAAAGAAATTTCCCTCTCTCTTCTCGACGGCGGGATTTCAGGCTCCCTCCTGCAGTGGGTTGAGCATTGCCCATTACACTTAGCGTCTGCGAGGCTGCTGAAATCATCCCTCATATTCCTGAAAGCATGCAAGATTAATGTGCCGTCTCACAAGCCTCATATAAAACCGTATGAATGAACTTTAATATTAAATAGGTTTGCCTTTAGGAGATGAACCTCTTTCTGCTTATTCTACTTCTACTTTCTCTCTCTCTCTCAGTCTTTCTCCCCTGCTTGCTAAGCATTTGAGCGAATGCCTGTAATGTCGTCTGATGAGTTATGGCTGTTATACTGTGAGAGCTGCTTTAATTTGTCCGATGTTCACGCTGCCATACGTGCAGAAATATGGCTTTGTGGAGACGGAACGCGCACAAAAGCAGCACATCTAGCGTTTTCCGCTCACGCTTCATTTGAATGCTCTTTCCTGCATGCTAGAAGGAGCGCCGCTGAGCTGAGGGAGGAGAGCAAATTTAATTTTCTCCCCATGTTATCTGGAACAGTGCAACATTAGGAGGATGTTCTTTAATTAGCCAGAAATGGTGACCTTACGGAGACCCAAAGATTTTCTTTCCTTGAATAAAGGCCAGTCTTCCTGAGGTGACTGGTACATTATCTCGAATCACGTAAGCACACACACACACACTTAGGTAGGAAGGAAGGAAGGAAGGAAGGAATTAAGCCAGGATGTTTCACAGAGGGGAAGTAGTGAGCAAGTAGGAAGAAGACGAGACAAGGAATGAAGACAGTAGGACGACAAGAGAACAGCAGGAGACTTCCACAAAGAGGAAATAAGGAGTGAATAGGAAGAAGGAAGTATGCAGGAGGGAAAGAAATGTTCATAAAAAGGAAGTTAAGAGCAGGGAACATGAAGAAATGAGTCAGGAAACACAATGAGGAAGATCAGAGCAGTTAGGAAGCAAAATAACATCTGCAAGTAGGAAGTTGTTAGAAAGAATTTTTGACGGAAGCAGGAGAATATGCAGTGGACTTTCAGAGGGAGGACACAAAGATCTCGCCGTCCGTAATTAACTTGAGGTAATTAACCTCAGGGTGCTAAAATGAATGCTTATTTATGTCATCGTCATTGTGTCACTGATTATTTTCCTCTAACAGCGCTCCATTTTATTTCCTACGAAACACACAGAAATGATCTCAAGTGTCGGTGTCGTTTACCTTCTTGTAGTTGTGGCATGTTTTGCACGCGCTAATCGCAACCGCCATTCATTTTCTCGCAAATTTCTGTTACACTGCCAGTCTGGCACAACGGCGTAACGTAACCGAGCAGGTCATTTAATACTTGTAGGAGCCTCGCCACCTGCCAGCGCGCTGTACATCCTGTGCCAAGTATCAGATTAAATATGCTAAACGCTAACATTACGTTTGGAGACGAGGCGGCTTCTTTGGCACGAGGATAATGAAACTCTGCTTCTGTCATGAGCATGAACATGTGAACAATTTCTTTTCTTAAAAAAGCACGGCGCCCTCCTGTTGCTCGATGCAGGAATGAAATGGAGCCCGGGTGTCCCGTCCGTCCTCTTGAGACTCGGCCTTTGGTATCACCCCTGACTCCGTGATGCTAACAGCAGATGGTGCAATTAGCATTTGATCCCCGCCACACACCCCGTGCACGCTCGGCTTAAACCCTGAGTGCCACTCGTGGTATCCGTATTTATATAAATATATATATATACTGTATGTGTGCAGTTATTTATATACTGACTTAGTTGCGAGTATGAGTAACACACACTTTTTCCTTAGTAAAATACAATCGCTCCGGATGAAACAGTGTTTTCATGAATATAAATCGTATTATATTAAAGCTTCCCCCTGTCCCCGAGCATGTTACTAAAATGCAGGACTCCAGGGGTTCAGAACCTGTTTCTGGGTAACAGCATGGCAGTTATTCAGGATGCAGATATTCTGGAGAGCTTAGAAAATGAGATTCTGCCTCTCAAGGGAGCTTCATCCCGTGTGCTAAAAACTGTGAATAAATAAAGCGTTGAGACCGTACATGCTCCTGTGTGTGTACGTGTGTGTGTGTGTTCAGGGCTGTCAAAACGAATGGCGTGGATTGATGGTGTGACCCACGATGGCTCACTTTAGTCTCGTTTTAGCTCCACTTCTCCTGTCTCAGGCTGTCTGGGTGGGTCTCTCTCTCTCTCCTCTCTCCTCTCTAGCTCTCTCAATAACTATGTGACTTCTTGGCATAAATAAAAACTTCCATGGGATCCAGATAAGATAGCCAAATAGGCACAACGATTAGTTTTCAATGCTTTAATCTTCATATATGATGCCTCGAAAAAGTATTCATACCCCTTTAACTTTTCCATAACTTGGTCACGTTACAACCACAAACATGAATGTATTTTATTGGGATTTTATATGACAGACCAACACAAAGTGGCACATAATTGTGAAGTGGAAGGAAAATAATAAATGGTTTTCAATTTTTTTCTTTTACAAGCATTTGTATTCAGCCCCCTTTACTCTGATACTCTTACCTAAAATCCAGGGGAACCAACTGAGTCCATCTGTGTGTAATTTACATTTAGGCATTTCATAGACGCCCCTTATCTCATTATACATCTGAGCAGGTGAAGGTTAAGGGCCTTGCTCTAGGGCCCAACAGGGACAGCTTGGTGGTTGTGGGATTTAAACCTGGGACCTTCTGAACTGTAGTCCAATGCCTTAACCACTGAGCTACCCCTGACCCCCCCACCTAATTTACTCCCAGTATAAATACAACTGTTCTGTGAAGCCCTCAGAGGTTTGATGGACATCTCACAGAGCTCTGTTCAATCTATCATCTGAAGATGGCACAACTGCTACCCTACCAAGACATGGTCGTCCACCCAAACTGACAGACCGGGCAAGCAGAGCAGCAGCCTAGAAGCCCAGGGTAACTCTGGAGGAGCTGCAGAGATCCACAGCGCAGGTGGTAGAATACCATTCCTTTATGGAAGAGCGGCAAGAAGAAAGCCATTGTTGAAAGAAGTCCTGTTTGCAATTCCACATGGCTTGTCGCAAACTGCAAACGTGACTGCAGATGATGGATTGAACAGCGATCCGTGAGATGCTCAGAGCTTGGAATATTTTTTTTTTAATAACCTAACCCTGCTTTAAACTTCTTCACAACTTTATCCCTGACCTGTCTGGTGTGTTCCTTGGGCTTCGTGATGTTGTTTGTTTGCTGCTGTTCTCTAACAAAGCTCTGAGGGCTTCACAGAACAGCTGTATTTACTAATTAGTTGACCTCTGAAGGTATTTGGTTCCACCGGATTGTAGTCAGGATGATCAGGGGGGAATTCATGCCACACTTTTCAGAATTTTATTAGTAAAAAAAATAATAAAATTGAAAACCGTTTATCATTTTCCTTCCACTTTCGCAATTACGTGCCACTTTGTGTTGGTCCATCAAATAAAAACCCAATTAAATACATTTACGTTTGTGGTTGTGATGTGACAAATTGTGAAAAAGTTCAACCTTTATTAATATGTTTGCAGGGCACAGTATAAAGAAAACCATTCTGATAGTTATATACATCTTTATAGTAGTAGTAGTGGTACATCATGCTAGCATTTTTGTCTAGCGGCATGACAAAAGTAAAAAAAAAAAAACGCACAAGCAATGTATTTGTCCATTCGTTTTCAAATATAACGTAAAACACAAATGCAATACAGAAGACACTACACCTTGTTTGGAAAACTAGAAAGGCTAAATGATGACCATTTCTTTCTTCCGGTCCTGCTTCCTGAGCGCTTGGTTCGTTCTTCCAGGTAATGACCCCTGGTCTAATGTGTTCAAAGTGAGAAATCTATTATCATACAATAACCCTAGTTACGGACGATAGCACTGCTGAACAAATGAAGTGTGAAGCAATAGGTACTTATGTCTCTGGCCCAACATTCATTATGGAAAGTAGGGCTGAGAAAATTCCTTTACAATTTTCAACTGTTTATTAAAGTGACACACTGCCAGGACATGCTTCCTCCATGTGGTCCCTGGAACCCTGAGTGCACTTCATGCACGTACAGCTTAAAAAAGCTCTTTGCGAGGTCTTGCAACCTCCTTGTGCACACTGAGAACTTTATTTGTAGTTGGAATATTATGTTGTATATGTACAGTAAGACGCATGTTTTAAAACCTTTGTTTGATTTTCCACATTAAATCTTGGCTTGCTGTTTTATTAATTCAACCTCATACATATTGACATAGTACCCCCAGGGTAGAGGGTTTGATTTCTCGGGTCTGTGTGTATGTGCATGGAGTTTGAAGGTTCTCCCTGTACTTGTTGGGTTTCCTCAGGGTGCTCCGGTTTCCTCCAAAAATCCAAAGACATGCAGATTAGGCTAACTGTCATTCCCAATCCCAAATTGCCCATATTGTGTCTGAGTGTGTGTGTGTGTGTTCCAGGCAGTGGATGGGCACTCTGCCCAGGGTGCACCCCGCAGTGTGCCCGAAGTCTCCTCTGATAGGCCCCAGGCTTCCTGCAACCCTGTATACAGTAAGAGGTGTAAAAAAAAATAATAAATCAATGAATGAATCGTCATAATGATGCATAATATTACTTTAAATAACTTATTAAGTTGCATGATTATCATCTTATCATAACTTCGGGACATTCTGTTGTAAGACAATAATAATTACTCACTTGTGTAAGAATAACTCTGCTTCATATTTCATTATTTTACTGCTGATTATTTTCATTCAGTAGCAGTGTTTTATTGCTTACATCATCACACACTAATTTGATTCACTACCAAGACTTCATCAAGCTTACAAACCAAACACAAAGTACACGGCGAAAAGGCGATCTTCGGAATTCAATACTCCTCCTCTTTGTAGTGATCCTTGGCAAACAAAACCGGCCTCAAAGCTGGAGGCATGTTTCAAAAATCTTCACCAGTCCGTTTACCAAAGCGGTGTTTGTCGATTGCTTAAAGGTGTTACGGCAATTTGAGTTTTCGCTTTTATTTATCTGACAGCATCCTTTAACATTTTCAACGAGCAGATACTCCGAGTGTGTCCTTAGGCCACAAACATTCAGAGAAGCCACACAGGAGCTGAAACAAGGCCATCTTAAAAAGGGATGTCTTTTTGAACGTATTCTTTCCCCTCAATAAGACAGCGCGCTAGAAATAACCCCGGGTTCCTCTCGGCTCCATCGAGGTTCTCTCCAAACTCGAGCACGCCCTCGGTGTTATTTTGTGTTTGCTTGAAAATCATCTTAATGTCTTTAAGATCCGTGGTGCCACCGCTCCGTTTTTTTCCTTCTTCGCAGACAGCAGGAGCGCGAAGCGAGGAACGGCGCGAGAGCAGAAAACGAATCCGCTGTGCGTAATGGCTCAAACACCCACACGCTGCTTGAGTGTTGTTTTGCATCTTGCGCCATGGAGAGAAGTTAATGTATGTTTTAGACGACAATTCTAGACGGAGACTGGGGTACACTGTAATTTTCATATTACAACAACATCATTCACACCAGCCACGATTCATTTTCTTCACACTGTGACAATTTCACATCCGAAGATAAGAACAGAAAATGAGCGCACCGTGGTGCCACCTACCTGCTCCTCCGTTAAAAAAATAAATAAATAAATTGACATATTTCTAATAAGTACATTTATAGTATGATATAACACATATGGCGGTAGCAATCTCGTATGCGATGCTACACCAAAGTGCTGCTCACTTCTCCATTCTGATTTGTGCAAATTAATTTTCACTTACTTTGTCCAGCTATAGGTTTATATTCTAGTATGTTCTAATCTATTCTAAACATACAACATACACAGTGTGACGTGTTATGACACGCGTTCAAGTCAAACCGGGAATGACGAACCCACCCGGGGTGCCTCAGAGCACACTACAACCGCTGCCGTGAACATTCAGCGGAACGCCCGATCCTTGACATTCGATGAATAACTTGGCGCCAACTTGTCAAGAGACAGTGTGAACTGTACACACAATCATTCACCAACACCAACTCAGCTGGGAGTTATTGCCACATCTCCGTACAGTCCTGACCTTGCTCCAAACTTTTTTCCACGTGTTTGGTCAAACATTAAAGGAGTCCTGGGAGGGCAATATTTCAGACATGAATCACAGACAGCTGAAAAAACTTTCTACCTTGATGGTATCCAAGCACTTTATCTAGCAGACGCCCTTATCCAGAGCGACTTACATTTTTATCTCATTATACTGTACAGCTGAGCAGCTGAGGGTTAAGGGTCTTGCTCAAGAGCCCAACAGTGGTAACTTGGTGGTCATGGGTTTGGAACCTGGGACCTTCCGAGTCATAGTTCGGAGTGTCTTGTCACTAGTTTCTTCATAATAGAATATCACTCACTCATCGTTGTCGTCTATACCGCTTTATCCTATATTCAGGGTCGCGGGGACCTGGAGCCTATCCCAGGAGACTTAGGGCACGAGGCGGGGTACACCCTGGACAGGGTGCCAATCCATCGCAGGGCACAAACACACACTACGGGCAATTTGGGAACCTGCATGTCTTTGGACTGTGGGAGGAAACCGGGGTACCCACAGAGAAAACCCACCAAGCACAGGAAGAACATGAAAACTCCATGCACACAGAGACGGGAATCGAGCCTGGTCCGGGAATCAAACCCAGACCCTGGAGGTGCAAGGCGCCAGTGCTAACCACTACACCACCGTGCCGCCACTATAACAGACTATATATATAATTATTTCGGAGAAACAGAACCAGGAAAATTTGGTAGGAAATGTAAATTTTATAATAATAATTTTTTTTTCAGTTTATGCAACTCCTACTCCTGGTTTAAATCAGAATATAGATATGAATATTTAGCATTAAAGAGAGATAGGCATGTTCTCCCATTGCAAACCTCCCATATAAAAAAGTGACCATTTTAATTATTTAAAAAATCTTCTAGCTTTTGATTTTATCCAGTGAACTGTTTTCACCATTCTCTGTTCAGGAGTCAGAGTGAATCAGGATGTCTCTGATTGACAGCAGCTGAGTCCGGTTTGATTCTGTGATGAGCAATTCCGTCTACATGGAGGACCAGCTCTCCTACCTGAGCTTCGAGTTCACTGCAAAAATATCTAAAACATGACAAGAAGAGGAGGAATATCTGGAGTCTGAGGCTGTGTGGTCACTCTGCAGGTACCGGCTCATGTGAGGGACTTTGGGCCATTGCACAACTTGCAGCTTTAACACAAGAACACACACACACACACAGAGTGTGAGAGAGAGTGTGAAAGAGAGAGTGTGAAAGAGAGAGAGAGACAGAGAGAGTGCTGCAAAATGCCACTGAGCGGCTGAGCCTGACCGGGTCACAGCAGCCTGTGGAATATCAAGTCCTCTAAAATCACAGAGGCAGAAGAGAAAAGCTAATCAAACATGCAGCGCTAACGTCAAGTAAGAGAGCAGCATCATCATGCTCCCGGGCTGCCCGCTGACCTCTGACCCTTTGACCTGTACAGAAATGGGGTGAAGGAAGAGCCATATTAGATGAGTTCAAATATTAATCAATAAGTGCTCACCTTTTTTTGGGGTTCTTCATTAAAATGTCGGAAAAGTTAGCAACACAAGTGTGCTGAGCGTTATCCAAATATCTGCCTCCATCAGGATGAACCAGTTCTAATGTGGACCAGTCTGTATTCTAATGTACAACTATATTGTATTTCAGTATACATAAGTAAAATAAGATTTTTTAGAGCTAGTCTCAGTAATTCCACTAGTTAGCCTATTTTAGCCCATTAGCTAGTCTCTGTTATTCAATAGCTCCTGTAGTCTCTGTTATTTCACTTGCTAGTCTTTGTAAGTTCATTGACTAGTTTCTGCTAGTACATTAGTTAATCTCAAAAATACTACGTACTAGTTTCTCTTATTTCACTTCTGTTAGTTGACTAGCTAGTTTCTGTTGCTGCACTAGTGAGTCTAAAATTCAACTTATTAGTTTCTCTTATTTCACTTAGTAGCCTCTAGTAGGGCACTTGGCAGCTTCAGGTAGTCCACTAACCAGCCTCTGTTACTCTACTGGTTAGTTTCGGTTAGTAATCTAGTAACTTTCTAATTTCTGTTATTTCACTTGTAGTCCTTATTACTCCACTAGCTATTATTATTATTATTATTATTAGTTCACAAGCTAACTTCTGATATCCCCAATTTACTCTACTTTCTGTTATTTTACTAGGCAGCCTCTGTTAGTCCACTAGCTAGTCTCTTTAATTCCATTAGCTTTCTTTGCTTAGTCCACAAATGCCTGCCTGTGAATTCTTTAGGGAATCTGTGTTGCTCTTTCTTGCTATTTCACTAGCTAGACTAAACTTAGGATGCTGTGACCGAGACTCTTAAAAAAAAATAATAATAATAATATATATACATACAGTATATATTTTGAGACTAAGAATTCTCAAAACTTAGACAAGTTCAAGTCCAAATGCCAATAAATCCAATTCTATTCATCCAATTCTGACCAGTCGTATCAGATGTTTTACGAGCAGAGCGTTCACATCCCACTGAGTGCAAAAAGTGTTTTTACGTGGTGTTTAATATACAGTAGTGCTGCGTATGAGGTTAAACAGTTTAACCTGTTTCTTGTACTTTTGTTTTATTATTTATTTATTTATTTAGCGATCGCACTCTGCCCATGGTACAGTTCAGTTGTACAACACCGCAGCCATGGCGACGCCGCCTTGGCAACCAGCATTCGGGGGGAAAGGACCTGTGTGGAAACACACATGGAAATTTACACAAACATCCATTCTCTCACTCATTTTCATGCACTTCGGTCTGTATGGGAAGTTTCAATAACCTGATAAAAGCCTGCATTAGCATCTCATTCTCTCTCTCTTTCTCTCTCTCTCTCTCCCGATCGCTCTCTCGCTCTCTACTGCTTTCTAATTAGCCCAAGTTTCATCTCTCCACCTCCTCCTCCTAAAGAGAGAGATTTACAAATTTATAGAAATGCCTACAATGGGAGAAGACGCATTCGTTCAAAGCGTGCATTAATTTCCCGATTTTCATACGATTCACGGCGTACGCTGATTTCGCCATTCAGTTAACGGGGGCTTGGATTATACCAATCAGCTTTCACAGCACCGAGAACATTTCCAGCGCTTCTTATTCTCCTTTTCTTTCCTTCCTCAGCCGCTCTACATGCTTTTAGTCCGTCTGCTCATGAATAGCTAAGCCAACAGGGGAGCTGATTTTTCTGTGTATATGAATGAAATGGGGGAAAAAAAGGAAAGAAAAAAAAAAATGCAAGGAAGACACATGTGTAGAAATACTGCCATCTGGTGGCAGAGAAACCATCACAGCTTAGAGTCACATACCAGGATGCAGTGTATACTGTAGGTTGAATTCTGATTCTGAATCTGATTGGTCAGAACGGGTGTGGATTAATTTCTCTGTACATCAGCTGTAACACTCATATTAATATACTTATAGAAACACATTTGTATTTAAACCTTTTTACTTGTCAATGTGCTGAAGTTTCTAAGGACGAGATGTTTATTTATCATTTATGGAAGGAGTCACCAGTTCCAGAATTTTGAACTAGTTAGGTACAAGTGTAACTTTCAGGCTATAGGTTGAAGGTATTTAGATATGAAAGATGTAAATGGGGACACAGGAGAATTTTTATAATGTGCAAAAAAAAACTGATTATAAGCATTACATTTACAAGTGGGAAATAATACCGTTTTAATTATTTTGTTCAATTCGGAGCACCTATTAAACCCATTTCACCAGAGATGACAGGGACACTGTAAAATTCCATGCTATAATTTGCAGTGCTTGCAGTTTGTGTTCATAATCTAAACCGTATGTGAGCAATATTTTAGTCTGTAGCAGCAGTTTGCAATGTGTGTGTGTGTGTGTGTGTGTGTGTGTGTGTGTGTGTGTGCGTGTGTGGTGCAGAAAATATACATATATAAGATCTCATCAGATTTTGTATATTGAAATAAATTGGATTGGGCATTTCTTTGTAGTAACGGAATATGAAGTTTCTAAATACCAGGACTGTAATTTCTGATTATTGCTATCTGAGATAAGTTTCAGAACCTCAGAAATACAGTATTTGGCCAAATATGTGAACACCTGACCATCAAACCCGTTTGTGCTTGTCGCACGTCCCATTTCAGCTTCAGTCCTGCTTTGGTTTTTATAAAGTGCTCGACTCTTCTCTTCTGGGAAAACCTTCCACTAGATGGAGCATGGCTGTAGGGATTCATGTTCATTCAGATACACGAGCATTAGCTGAGCTCAGGCATTGATGTTGAGAAGTCTCCAGTTCCAGTTCATCCCAAAGGTGTTCAGTGGGGTTGAGTTCAGTCAGTGATCTTCCACAAGCTACTACCCATACAATGCAGATGGATGGATGGATGGATGTAGTTTCGGTTCCCAGTTAATTTTTTTGCTAATAAATGCTATGATTTCAAAAATCATCACTTGCCCATTGACTCGATCAGTTGTCACATATCATAATTAGTTGCTGCATAGTGATGAATTCCAAAGTCAGACTGATGACAAAATACAGTGATGCTATAAAAAGGCACAGAACAGCCAGTGAGTTGGTACAGTCAGGCCATGAATAACAGCAGTTAATTACAAATTATTATTATTTTTTTTGTCACAGTCCTGTTGATGGTTAGCGCCCTGCAGTCATGTGACATGGTGCTGAGCTGATTCGAAGCACACCATAGCTGTTTGTCATAGAATCATAGTTGAGTGTGTTCATGTGCTAAAGTAGCTCACTGTAACCACCCGAAAGTGCTACCGTAATTATTCTGTAGGTCTCTGTGGGTTTCCAAAGCCCGTTGGCCAGCTGTGACTGGCCAGAATCGAATGTGGAAGGCCACGAGTGACCAAGAATGACCATGAACGGGAAACATATGGTGGACCTCAGGCAAAACTACAAATTACAAAACTCAGCATGTTCAAAAAACAAAACCAAACAACAACAAAAAAAAAAACACTGTGATGGATCACTACAGGTCACTTCATGCACACAAGCCACAATCTTGCCATATGAGTACTCAACATTCATCACAATTGGTAAGTTTTGCTGGAATTTGTAGTAAAAATGGTAAAACTGGGTGTAACTGGGCCTGTCAATACACAGCTCTAGGTTTTACAATATACTGTAAAGTCTCCTGGTTGTGATTGAACTTCGACGAGTTTTGGACATTCGTAGTCTCATTAAATCCAGTTTTAATGCCAAATAAGAATTCTGCATAAACAAACACACAACCAAATAAATAAATGAATAAAATGTTTGCTTCTTTTTATTTTGCATTGACGAAGTTTGACAAGGAGGAATTCTTAAAAAAAAAAAAACACACACATCATTAGCTCCATTTACATGGACCCTAATATTTCCTAATAATGAGAATAACATCCCAATCAGAATTAAAAAAAAAACCCAACCTGTAAACATCTCATTCAGAACTATCTGACCTGATCTGGCCTGATGTGAATGATTTTTCTAATCAGATCAAGGGAGGGGTGTAAACCTGAAGTTCATTCAGTAGGAAAAGATAGAAAAGATTCGCCGTGTAACATTTTAACATGGGCCTCTATGGGGACTGACTCATTTTTGAAACCAGCTCCTAGTGGTCTTTTGAGAAA
>JAQQZT010000002.1:3200734-3213234 GCA_030068275.1 Clarias platycephalus
TTTATATATATATATATATATATATATATATATATATATATATATATATATACATACACACTATAGATATACACACAAACACAAACAGACACACGCAAGCAAGTTAGAAGCCATGCATGATGAGGACAGGAATGTTCCTTGACAGGTCCAGTTTCTTTTTCTTTTTTATTTATGTCATAAACCGAGCTTGACACAATACATCAAGAATACACCGTTATAAATACGAAACCCTAACATGCTCCCCTCCCCATAACACAATAATCTCAATATACTTATATTATATATGTAACAACATAAAAATGTGTTGGGTGTTTTGTTTTTTTTGTTTGTTTCTCATAAATAGGACTATTTACATCAGCATGTCAGCCTTGATTATTTTCTCAACATGCGTTCAAAATATAAAAATAAAAATCTGATTGCTTAGGTTTATGTACATGGTGTTTTTTTTTTATAAATATAAAGACTACAAACTGTATTTTTAAAATACAAAGATAAATACACTCACATTGTGTACACTGTGTCCCAAAAAACAAAAAGAAACATGGAAATCCATACATCATTTGGATAATTAGCATTCACAAAACACGTGACGGTCAGAAATGCAACTTTAAGGACAATTGCAGGTCTCGGATTTTTTTTTTTTTTACTTGTTTCTTTTAAATACCACTTTTCGCACATTGTGTGTTCATGTCCAGCGGTATCGGTTTCTAGCTTTGCCGCACGTCCTGTAGGAGTTTATTGATCTCCGCGACAAGCTCGCTTGCGTCCACGATCTCGCTGCGGCTCTCGCAACGTTTGCCGTGCAGCACCGACTCAAGTTCGTCCTCTTCGTGGTTTTCTGGAATCTCCTCCATAGCCGGCAGCCATTTTGAACAGGAAGCTGACATCGATAGAGGTGTGGTGAGGGGCGGAGCCGCCAGCGAGGTAGTCATGTGACTAGCAGGCGCATGGCCGTGACCTGGGTTCTGGAAATGAGTGTTGGCGGCCCAGGCTGCCACGCCGTGCTGATAGGCTGAAGCGGCGTTCGCTTTACCTGGCAGGTGTCCCTTCCTCCTTTCAAGCGACCCCGCCCCTACTGGCGCTCTCTCTGTCTCATTGGTCTCAGTGTAGGCATCAAGTGATGAAGGGAGGAGCCTCTGGAAAACGCTGTTCATCTCAGAAAGCAGAGATGTGGTCCCGCAAACGTCCTCGCCATTCTCAGCGTCGCCCTCTTGGCCTTCCTCTTCCTCGCTCTCTTTACCGAATGTAGAGAAGCTCTTCTTCCTCAGGGTGGACTCTCCTGACTGGGCGGTTTCAGGGGCAGGAGCCTGCTGAGGATCTTCCCCAGGAATGTAAAGGTTGCTCCGGTAATCGGCTGAAGCTTGCGAGGACAGCGGGGGCATCCAGCACTGATCGGAGTGACCCAGGACGCGGCACTCTTCCGTACACAGCTTCATCGCTAAAGACACCGCGGAAAGAAAACAAATAACAAACAATTCACATTAGCTTGCTTTGTTAATTATTTTCTCAAACTGACTAAGGGTCCTTTCGTGAAAAGGACGGCACGTTTGAACATGGCTGCCTTTGTGCGAGGCTCGTCTTTTCCTCTCAAGCCTTTAGAGAAATGAAATGATTCAGATAATAGCTAATGCGCCGTGTTTTTCGCGCCGCCTCTGAACTCCATTTAATTCTCTGAGTGCACTCACTAGCACAATATGCGTAAAACCTGGAACACCAAATTAATTCAGCCTCTTAACCATTCAAATAAGTCTGTTTACAGCCGAACAATGGAATAAAAGCTCTCTCGCTCGGGCTGCCTCGCTTTCTGTCTGTCTCTTTTCTCTCTCTTGCTCACTTTCCTCACCATCCCTTCTAAAGAATATATAATTCAAATCAAATATGGCAAATTATAACCTTCATTAAACATGCACGCTGTTGCTCCGTCACATCCCAGGGACTTCATTACGGGCCCATTAGCTTTGAAAGGGCCATTTATAATACATCTTAGAGCTAATAAAAACAAAATCTGGTGCATTTGCCAAACCTCAGCAATGCATTGATTTGGGTCTCGCTCACATAAAAAGGAAAGATGCAAAGATTAAACTAGGTAGATTTACAGGGGGAAAAAATGGCTTTTTTCAAGGAATCAGGCTGCTAATTAAAGTTCATGCGTAACTGTGTTTCAAGTATTATGCAATTAAAAACACAATTATCAGTGAAACGTCTAAAGAAAAAGAAGTATGCTGTGTGCAATTTGAAGAGATGGACTGAAAAGCGCTCTAGCACCTGGAGATCATGAGTTTGAATCTCAACGATCCCATGAACCTGGTAATGATCTGAGTGGGAGGGATGGTACAAATCTCTCCTGTAAATCACAGCTTCATTAGCCAATCTGTGAAGTCATGTGTATAAAACAAGGTAGTGAGCATTTCCTCTGACGGGGTTCAGCTAGATAGTGAAGCCGTCCTTGTGTCCAAATGGAAAGAAATTGGGTTAAACTTCCACAAACATCCATAAAGGCCATGCTAGGTGGATTATGCTGCATCTGATAGTAAATAGCTAACATGGACAGCAGCTATAGTGGCTTCAGGCTAAAGCTTGGAATGGATGGAATCTTTCAAAGGGTAGACAATCATCTATTTCATGGTTTACCTGGATGTAGTCGGTGCTGTCCATCAGGAGTGAAGACCTCTCCAAATCCCTCTCCCAGCAATGGAGACTCTCTTCCCATCTCACAATCACTGTCTCCGGCCTCACTGTCCCCTCGGCCACTGTCCTTCAGACTAAACTTATCCATCTCGTTCAGCGCGTACCTAAATATAAAAAAAAAAAGATTTCTCATTTCGTAAGTATTTCATTCAAGTTATCTATGGACTCATGCAATCACCACTACAAAAGCTTATGTACTACAATGCAAGGCTATGAACTTTAACTGAACTTTTTTTTCAGCCTCCATGATGAAGCAGCAAACAATAAATCAATCTGTATGAAGCAGATGACTTTATATGAAGAAAAAAAACATGCTTTTTTTCCTCTTTTATCAAAATGGAGGCAGCAATATAGGATTTAGGGTTGAGCACATTTCACTTCCTTAGGTTCCTTGAGCTCTGAGCTGTCTAACGCCCAGTCTCGAACCTGGGGGAAACTATAAGCGCGAAGGGCTGAAAGGCGATTGGTTACCTGTAGCTCCGAGTGTATTTGTTGCCACGGAAACTCGGTCTGGGTTGGTACTGGCCCTGATGAAGTATGGACAGAAGCTGTGAGACTTGCTATCGCCGGACAGGAAAAAAAGAACAAAAAGGGGGAGGGGCAAACAAAAAACATGGAAAACGAAAAAATGAGTAATGGTGGACCAGACAGCAATGCAACACACAGCGGGGAGGTTTGGGGGGGGAGAGGTATGGACGAGGGATCATGCCTTATGGATGGGTTAATGGATGAAAAAAAATGAAAATACTCTAGGCACATACAAATAAAAGTGTACAATGGTATATTCATAGCAACAAACAAAATTATAAGGATTCAAACCACATATAACAAGTTAAGGGCAACGTACAAAGATTGTTAATTTTACATTTTTTTTTTTTTTAGAATGTAGGTTAGATATACATTAGTATATGTGTGATGGGTTATTTGAATAGTTATTTATTACATACACACACACACACACACACACAGAGACTCTTACCTCCACAGGTGGTGTGGCATGAGCGAGCTCCAAGGCGAAGTTTTCTGGCACGTGATTAGAGGAGATGGTCACAAGGCTGTTGAGTGATTGGCGGCTGTGATGGCTGTGCCTGCTGTCAGGGGCCGGAGACCCTGAAGGTGAGCGTGGATGTGCCCTCACAGGCAGCGTCCCATTCACAGTGGGCACCAGTGTGATATCACCTTTGTGTATCTGCCTGGACGGTTTCTTGGGGTGGTTCTGGTAAGTGGACTCTGCTACACGGCAGTTGTAGGAATGACGAGGGTCCTTCTGGTCTCGAGAGCAGCGCGTCGCAAACAAGACCATGACAAGCAACAGGACACCGCAGATAGCGCCCAGGGAGATGATAATGATCATGGAAAGGTCGAGTGTGGCCTGGCTGCTGGAATCAGGGATGATAAAGTGACTCTCTGGGTGGTCTCGCAACAGGATATGAAGAATGGCACGAGTGGAGAGACGTGTAGATGCCCCACGGTCCTGAACCAAAACAGCCAGGTCAAAACTTTCTCGTCCCACAAAATCCACACTTCCGTTGGTCCTGAGCTCACACCTGCGTGGTTCCATTAAGAACAGCCCCTCTTCGTTTCCACCCATAATGGAGCACGTCACTTCTCCGTTGGCTCCTGCATCTCGATCGGTGGTCTTGATGACCGTCACCAAGTGCCCAAGTTCGGCATGTCTCCAAAGTTTCACATCGGCTGTGTGGTTGCTGAGTGCTGGTGCCACAATTACTGGCGCATTGTCATTCTCGTCAAGAACAGTCAAAATGACGGTAGCATTGGCACTGAGTGAGGCCCCGCCTCCTCCATCCTGCGCTTGAACAGTGAAGGCCAAGCGGCCCACCTCCTCACGATCGAAGCTCCTCAGAGCATATACAGCACCATTGGATGGGTCGATGGTCACATAGGTGGAGATGGAGGCCCCCTGAACCATGCTTTCCAGGATGGAGTAGGTTACTTGACCATTGGTGCCCAAATCTGGATCAGTGGCTGACACTGAAGTGAGATATGCACCAGGTGAGTTGTTCTCAGACTTAAAGATCTCATAGCGGCTCTTCTCGAAGCGAGGCGGGTTATCGTTCTCATCCTGCACTTGCACAGTGAAATGTTTGATGGTAGACAGGCTAGGAGAACCCCTGTCTTCAGCAATCACCGTCAGGCTGTACTCAGAACGCTTCTCACGGTCTAGAGAAACATTGGTCAGGATCATGTAATTGTTCTCGTAGCTTTTCTGGAGCCGGAAGTGTCCATGGCCGTGCAGTTTGCACGTCACTTCTCCATTCAGACCAGAGTCACTGTCATCCACGCGCACCAACGCGATGAAGGTGTCCACCGGTGCCGCCTCTGAGATGTAGGCCACCTCCTCCTTCCCCTGCGTCATCAGGTTGATATTAATCTTGGGCTTATTGTCATTTACATCCACCACTTTAACAATGATCTTGCAGTGGCCTGGAATTGAGTTGGGCCCCATGTCCTGTGCCTGGACATCAAGCTCATAGGACGAAGTGGTCTCATAGTCTACCTTCTTGATTAAAGTGATTTGTCCAGTTTCGGAATCAATCCTGAATGTCTCGAGAATCTTAAAGGACACGTGGCTGCTGAAGGAGTAGATGATCTTGCCGTTGGTTCCTTCATCCGGGTCTGTGGCGTTCAAATCCACCAGTAGTGTTCCAGGTGGAGAGTTTTCAGGAAGGCTGACAGAGTAGGCCTGCTGTTCAAACACCGGGCTGTTGTCATTGGAGTCCAGAACGTTGATTTTGAGAAGCGTCGACCCAGATCGTGGCGGTGAGCCCGAATCCGCCGCGCTGAGGAGAAGTTGGAAGTTAGATTGGCTCTCCCTGTCCAGCTCTCGTACAACAACCAGTTCGGCATAGCGGGCACCATCGGTACGGGTACGGACGTCGATGCGGAAGAAGCCGTTTCGTTCTAGGGAGTAGGCATGGAGGGCGTTGTCACCCACATCCGGGTCAGAAGCCGCGTCCAGCGGGAGACGGGTCCCCACCGCGGCGCTCTCAGAAATCTCCACGGGCACAACCGAGCGGGCAAACCTGGGCGTGTGGTCGTTCACGTCAAGCACCTCGACCTGCACACGGAAGAGCTGGAGGTGTTCAGTGGGCAGGATGACGACATCAAACTCGAGCGTGCAGTTCGGGTGGCTGCCGCACAGCGTCTCCCGGTCGATCCGCGAGCCCACACTGATCTCGCCGTCCTCCTCGCGCACGGCGATGAGCGGCGCGCTGCCGCCGGCGTGCATGGCGCGGAAGCGCGGCGACACCGAGCTCGGGAGGCGCGCCAGGGCGCCCGCGGCGTCCTCGCGCAGCCTGCCGATCACCGTGCCGACGCGCTGCTCCTCCAGAACTTTGTACTTCAGGGACTTACCGGGGGGATCGCGCGTCACCGCGGCCGCCGGCGTCGCCAGGAGCCCGAGATGCAGGAGCGCGAGGAGGAGGGCGCGCGCCGCGGCGACGGTGCGCGTCTTCATCTGTGCCATGTTTCCAGCCAGGGAGAGGGGAAGGAATAACAATAATGATAATAATAATAATAATAATAATGCGTAATTCCAAGCAGGATCTGTAGTGTTACTTCCTCTTAACACCGGAGCATGTTAAATCCTTTCTGCACATCGTTCTGCATCGGTCAGAAACCGAATAAAATAAATAAATAAAATAAATAAATACATAAATAAATACAAGTCCAAGGGTTTTAGTTTCCCCCTCGGCGCGTTAAGTATTCCTCGGAGGAGACATCAGGAGCCGGAGATGCCGCGCTTCAGCCCCGACTCCAACCTAATCCTACACACTACTACACCCGGACACTTTCTTTCCAGAGTGAGAAACTGTGCCGTGTGTGTGTGTGTGTCTGTGGGAGGCGCCTTGGAGAGAGAGAGAGAGTGTGTGCGTGTGTGTGTGTGTGTGTGTGTGTGTGTGCGCGCTCTTACGCGCCCTCTCGCCGTCTGCGACTCTGGCGCTCAGGCTGCAGCTCTGAAAAGCGCACACAAAAGCACACACACACACTAACCCCCACCCCTTGGACTCACACACACTTTCCCGCAAACCTCGAAAAAAATCTCAGTCCCCCCCCCCCCACCCCCCTAATGGGGAAAGAAGAAAGAAAGAAAGAAAGAAAGAAAGAAAGACAAAATGGAGAAGTGTGCTGCAACAGTGAGGCTGGGTTGCAACAGTGCCATGATTAAGAACAAGAACAAGCTCGAAAAAAAAAACTTTCTCTTTAGACACAAAGCACAGCATTCTTTCTGTTTTTGGTTCTTTCTTGCTCTCTTTTAAACTTTTACTCTTTCTCTTTTGCTCTCTTTTTACAATACACCTTGTATATGTGTGTGTGTGTGTTTTCATGGCTTGTTTACAACAGACTTTATGAGCTTGGTGACAATGAGGCCTTGACTTAAGTCGAGCTGCTGCATTAAACACACAGCGCTCGCTTTTACAGTGTGTTTTATAGATTGTTATAAATGTTAGAGAATGATGAGCTAACTGAAGACTATTCACATATATACACACACACTCACACTCACTCGAGCACATGCACTATGACCGTGGAGAATTAGTGATGAAAAGGATTCTCCTGAAACCCCCCCACAACCCCCCAGCACTGAGTGAATGAATGCTCTTCCTCGCAAGGGTCAAGCTGCTGAGCATCTGCCTGATCTGATCTCTCTGAATTTTGCATCTTGTGGTAACATTTTATACTCAACTGCACAATCCGGCGAATGTTTAAATACAGTGCATTCAGAGAAAAATCGAAGAGTTAAACGAACGAGCGAAGATTATCAACTTTCCTGAAAGTTGATCAAAAAAAGAGAAAAAAAAAACTAATCAAATGCGAAAAATAATGAACGTCATGGCATAAAAGTCTGGTCAGGAACAAACATGCGTGTTAAAATGACTACTCAGCCAATTAAACCTACCTCACATCATTTCTTTTTTGTCAAGGCTGAGCTGTCAAAGTGCATTAAAGGCAGAATTTTGGCTCAGGAGAGCTTTTAGAATCTGATGCGTCCTGGTTTCAAAGTCTGAGGTGGTAACGAAAACAGAGTAGTTCACTAGTTTTACTATTATTATCAGCGTTTGGTGCATGCTGTTGAAAACTTTACAGGATCGAGGGACATATGATGTGGGATGTATTGTGATTTTGGGGGTTTAGTTGTAGGGGGGAGTATTTGGGGAGGGGGAGGTAGGTTGGGGGTATACCATCTGGAGCAATGCGGGGCAATGCAGCTTGGACCAAAAACCATCTGTATTTCAGTCAGCATCCAGGCATGAGATAGACGGGAATATGTGATGCTTTTTTACATAAGCTGAACTTTTATATAAAATGCTCTTATATGCAATGAAATAAAATGCATATAAAGGAGGTAGTTCAGTACAATTCCGGATGGTTCAATGGAGTTCAGTGAAGCCGAGGTTAAGCAATGAATAAATAAATTAACTAATTAAAAGTTAAATGTGAATTGATTCGGAAAGGCACTTGTCCTTCAGTGGTTAGTGAAAAGCTAATCTTAAGCAGATAACTAGATTTTTTATTTCATTTATTTATTTTAATGCATTTTTAAAAGAACTATTGATGGACAAGTATCTGCTATTAGTTAATATTAAACACCTTGCGACCCTTCATTTATCCCCATAGCCGAAATAGAGCCAGTTTCCCCCTTGGCTCACAAAAACTGACTTTTCAGGTACAGTGTTTATCTGATCTCTACAGGAAGCGTAATTCCTTTTCCTGTTTCCACGTTCTGCTGATATGTTTTCTAGGCAATTTGTATTTCCCTTTCAATCTGAGCGCTCTCTTTAAGACTTCTCATTACATACCGCCCAGGCAGGAAATAATAAGTTGGTCCAAAGTCAAATAAAATCAAGATAATTGTGCTGAATTAGAAGCTTTTTCACACCAATTGGGAGTAAACCAGACAGCACGGGTGCAACTATGGTGAAGTATTGTTGTTAATTGTTATCATTGTTCTAATTGGATGGTTTTAATGTAGCGCAGCAGGAAGTAAACAATACAAACTGCACCGCAATTCAAGGCACCACATGTACCATCACCGGCACCATCAGCAGATGTTTAATTGCACATGATGGTGTGGAGAGCAGCTAGCGTAGCAAAGGAGACTTCACAAATCAGTGCATTAGCACACAACTGTTCCTGTTTCCTCTCTCTGGATATCATCTTTCACGATCGGCTAGCCTGGTCTGAGCCGAAATTCAGGACAGAGATAAGATACGTGCTTGGTAAGTTATCTCGGGGCACAACAGGGATGCCGAGGTTAAATAAATAAAAGAATGTATATACAGTATTAATACATGAAAGGAAGCATAAAAAGGAAAAGCCAATATTAATGATACAGTAGCTTTCACAATTAAAATGACGACAGATTTTATTTAGCAGTAAAGTTCTTGACAGAAAGAAAAAAATATGTAGAATTATTTATTTATTTTTCTTATTTTTATATATAAAAAAAAAACCCCGATATTAATAATATTAATAAGATTGCTAATAAATGCCTGAACCAAACTATACAGCAATAAAAAAGTAATATAAACATGCATAATAGGGGGGAAATGAATATAATTACAAGCTCATATTGTATTTTTTACTTGAATAATAATAATAAAAAAAAAAGTCTAAACAAATACTTGGAAAAATAGCTCTAAAATACTTTAAGTACAGATGAAAAAAAGAATCATGAATGGTTTGTATTTCTGGATAAAGTTATATTTTACGAACAATTAAAGATTAAATAGTAAAAAATAAATTACTAGTTAAGAAAAAACAATCATGAATATTTGAACAAGAAACAGAAAATTCCTTAAAATGGGACATTCTTTAAAAAATACAGTAAAACAAAAAAAAAAATGCATAATATAAATTAAATGTATGACTCTCATTATGTACATAACATTAAGTACTAAATCTGATGAAGGCTGTTAAAATGTTCACATTAATAAGATTTATATTACTCGAAGTTTTTCAAGTATTAATTACAGATTTGCTTTGTTAAATCAAGGTTTAGGTGTAGATTTAAAAAAGGAAAATGCCCTTAAAGCAGCTTCACAAGGCTAATAAAATTAGACCAGGTACGCATGAATACAGCAGAAGGTATATAAATAATATCTTTTTTATTCTTTTTTTTTTTTTTTTTAAAGGACTGAAAAGCAATAAAACTGTAAAACAAATAATGAAAATAAATGCCTGAACAAGAAGACCATAAAAATAAGTAAATGAATAAAAAAAAAAAAAAAAAAACTTTCCAGTAAACGCATTTTTCTTGCTAATTACATAAGGGTAAGTGCATATGTCTGATGCAGGTAGTTAAGCAGTACAGGTCTGCTCATAAATAAGATTTATATTGTGCTAAAATCCGGAGATAATTAAATAAGGACACTCTCATATTAAAATTCCTCTCATACTCACGTGCCAAACTTTCCATCCAGTGTATTTGGCACAGTCAGGGCGCGTGTTCAAGCATAATCAAGTTATCAATGGACTCGTGCACGCGTTCTGTCTTTCTCTCTGTCCATCACCCTGTCTCTGTCTGTCTCTCTCTGTCTCTCTCTCTCTCTCTCTAAAACCCATTTCCAATGTGTGAATCTTCACTCGAAGATGTAATGCCATTACAGCACTCTAATCCAATTTCATGCTCAAAGAAGTCCAAGTCTGCGTGTTTTTATTAAACTAACACACACAAAGCCGTGAAGATGTTTGATCGAGCGTGATCTGGTGTAAAATCTGTAAGGATTCAAGCAAGGTTGGATTTCGTTGGATTGCATTCAATTGAATCGTACACTAGGGACAAACTAAGGAGGCATCAATACCGGAGGAAAAAAAAATATACAAGTACGAGACCAAGTACTAGCGTTTGTTTTGTTTGTTACTGTTGGTTTTCTTGGTACTTGTTGAAACTCATTTTGTAATGTAACTTGGTGTTAATCAGTCAGGGACATCATTTAGTGTTTTGTGTTTACTGTTTGTGTACAAGAATTCTTTATAAAGTTATAGAGTTCATTTTAAAGGTGGCGCATTCGCTAGCTAGCTAACTCGACTAGCGTTAGCACCCAGTGGAAATGAACACGTTTACTTTCACATTGGAAAAGTACAGCTGTATAGAATGACTTTTTTTGTTCATTATTATTTTTATTATTTTTTTATTGCTTCAAGGAAATCTCCAATATATATGATAAAACCAATATACTGGCTGACATTTTTACTCATTGTCCCCCATGAAAAGCTGTTTTTTTTCTTTTTTTTTTCTATCGATTATCTTTTCAAGCTAAGTTTTATGTTTGCATTATTTTAAAGCTACCTGTAACATCGGATGATGCTCTAGTTCCTTCTCTTGATCTTTTTGTACCAGTTGCTACATTTTGCTTTGGTTTAAGTGCTCTCATTAACTATACGTTGATAGCCTGCGCGTATGCTATGCTGCAGGAAACATAGAATGTTAGCTAGTGAAAGTTTCTTCAAAATAATCAAACTGATTTAGGATTTCCTATAGTAAGATGACAATATATATATATATATATACACAGTATAATTATTAACCTTGTTTATATTGTTACTAGGAAGAAGCTTTAATACTAAGATTAGCCAATGGAAATTGGTTTCAAATGGTTAAAATTAGGAAATAATCTTATATCATCAGTATCGATGCATCCTACGTTTAGTCTGGTTCTCACCCTACTGCTAATTCTAGCTTGTTTTTTTTTTTTTACTGTTTAGATCATTTCATGAAAGCATGAGATTGTTTAACATAACAGCTCAATCAAATGAAACCAACACAACTTCACAAATCAATTCCTCCTGACTGTTCCAACAATCGACTTTCAGCACCCACTGTCCCTCACTGAAGGCCTAAATTGGTGCAGCACTAAACAGCCATCGTCTCCTGTTCAAATAAATAGTTTTACAGCAGAGCTTAAAGTGGGCTAAGGGGGGAAACATGTGCACTGGTTTGGAAATCTGGCCCAGTCATATGTTCAGTCAGATGGCTTCCTTTAGAGAGTGTGTGCTGCCGAATCTGCCCCTCCTCCTCCATGGGAGAGTTAAACTTTGTCATTGAAATGAAAACGAGGGATCAGGAGCACAAAGGGAGCACGGCAGGTGGGACGTAGCCGATCCGCACAAGGGGGACGTGTGGAAACCGGAGGGGGCTGAAATGGAGAGCGGCAGCAGCAGCAGGAGGAGGAGGAGGAAGAGGAGGAGGAGGAGGAGGGCCATTACAGCGGAATGCTCCAGATCACCACTGGGGATTTAGGAAGGGGTGTGTGTGTGGGGGGGGGGGGTTGTTTGTAAAGGCACGCGAGCATCTGCCACTTACTTTTCCCTCCTCCTCTTTGCAGAACAATCTCCATCCCTCCATCCCCTCCATCCCCCTCGTCTCATAAGCATTCTGCTTCAGTGCAGGGCAAGGCCGACTTTTCTGAGACCTCACACTCCTCAATGCTTTATTGTTATTCATCTGAACTTTTTTTTTTTTGGCAAGTCAGATTTATCGCGTGCATATGGCACGTGCGTATACGTGCCCTGTAGATGAGCCCTGTGTCCAAGCGCACATGGCTGATTTGACGTGGCCCCCAACGTGATTACACTAACCTGTTGTGTAAAAAAAGATTTTATTAATATTTGGGAATGGTGGACAACCAAAAACTAAACAATAATAATAATAATAATAATAATAATAATAATAATAATAATATTAATAATAATAAAAGATCATTATTGCCTTGCTTGTAAATTTTACATTAAAGCTGCTGCATTACATTCAGCTCACTTCAGATGACTTTATCAATATTTAAGTTACT
>JAQQZT010000002.1:3227577-3241989 GCA_030068275.1 Clarias platycephalus
ACGGGGAGAACATGCAAACTCCATGCACACAGAGACGGGAATCGAGCCTGGCCGGGGAATCGAACCCGGACCCTGGAAGTGCAAGGCGACAGTGCTAACCACTACACCACCGTGCCGCCAACTATAATATTAATATGCATAATTTTGCAAATAACAGCACTCTTCATCATGTGTCCAAGCTTGACCCCGCCCATTTCCCCACCTCTCTGAATGCAGTATTCAGTATATTATCAGCGGTGATGTAATGCCTGCTGATGACACTTGGAGTATAATGAATATGCATGAACATGCAGTTGGGCGGCGATCACGTTGCTCGTGCATTTACATTCCCGCTTGTTCCTATAGCGCTAGGTTGTAGCGTACTAATAGAGCATGGAGAGGCCATGTTGAGGAAATAAGACAGCTAGGTGTCTGCTAGAGACTGATTACAGTATGAGTCAACAGTATAACAGTATAACAACATAATGAGTCTATATTATGACATCATAAACTAAACTTATACATAGCCACAGCCCCCTTAAATTTTTTACATGTTCCTACATAACACTTTACATAAGCTTTATATCTTAGCGAACAACTAAGGCTGCTTTACAGCCTACACACCCTTTTCATCACCCTTTACACACACACAAATTTAAATTACTAACTACGAATTAACTAGTTGTCTATTAGCTACTCATTCGGGTTAGCATGAGATCCCTTTAGACGATATGAAGCTACCGCGCTGTCATCATTTCATCATTTGCATATGCGATATGATAGGATTAAAGCCATTGAGTCAAACTTGTGACATCACAACCTGAAGTTGTATTAGCCCCGCCCCCTAATTAATTTTGGATTGAAATGATGTTCGTTTATTTTCTATACTGCTCATCCTGCTAAACAGGGTCACAGGAAGCCTGGAGCGCATACCAGGAGACCTTGGGCATGAGGAAGGGTACACCCTAGATAAGATGCCTATAGATCACTGGGCACACACACACACACACACACACACACACACACACACTATGGGCAATTTGGGAACACCAATTAACCTAATCTGCATGTCTTTGGACTGTGGGAGGAAACCAGAGTATCTGGAGGAAGCCAAAGCGCGGGGAGACCTAAGATGGGAATCGGACCCGCGGCCCTGGAGGTACGAGGCCACAGTGCTTACAACTACGCTAGCGTGCCGCCGATTTGGAAAGTTTTCATCCACAATCTGTATGTAATTAATCAATTTTTTTTTTTTTTTGCTAACTCCTACAGCTTTTCTTTATGGAGATTCAGGATATGGAAGAAAAAGAAGGGTTTCTGCTGAACACGCCAAAAGTGTGTGTGTGGGTTAGTGCGAGTGGGTGGGTGAGAAACAAAGAGAAAGAGAGGGAGCGAGAGAGAGAGAGTAGAGAGTGGACGAAAGAAAGGAGGAAACATATGAAAGTAATCAGTGGTCGTTCTCCTGGCATACATTAAGGCTCCAAGATGAATCGTGGAGCTCCGAGCTCACAGTCATTCTCGCCGTAATTTGAGATCTAAACCAGACCGTGTCTGACGCCACGCTGGTGTTGCCGTTCGTTAATACGCCATTTGTTGTTCAGGGCTGAATCCCCTCTCTCCCTCGTCCTCACTCCCTCTGTGTATGTACACTGTACTGTATGTATAGCAAGTCCATTCTCCCCGCGTTGTGATCCAGGACATCGCGTGCATTCCTGAGGTCTTGCAGAAATTCGATTAGTTCCGGTCAGCTAATGAAGTTTGAGCCGAATCTAATCAGAGAGCAGAGCAGCGTTTCAGGTCGATGTGTAGCGCAGAGAGACAGGAAACACGAGGGTGTGCGAGAACAAGAGAGACTTCAGCGTGCATTCCAGCGCTCTCAAAAGCCTCATTGAGATACAGTAAATCAGACCGGAAGGAGATCGTATCAGGGTTTAAGAAGTAGAACGCAAGAGCGAGATGACGAAAAATATATAAAAAAAAAACATGAGAGAGGAAGAGAGAGAGAGAGAGAGAGAGAGAGAGCTGAGAGCCGGAGTCAGATGCATGAATTTTGCAACAAAAAAAAAAAACCTCTGGTTGCAGAGGAGAAAACTAAAGAATAAAATGATTAATAAAAAATGAGAAGGGCAAGGTAAGAGGCATACGTATTACATAAAATGCCATTTATATTTATAGGTTAAAGACTTTTATTCGGAATGATTTTAAAAGCGAGTCAGAATTCAATCCGAGCTTGCAGGTGAGCGGTTGACCGGTTGAGGAAAGTTGTTTTTGCTTCGCTCCGAAGGCGAGGCAGTGCAGTAAAAACAGGAGAAGGTCCAAACACGCCGCTCACCTTCGCTCTGATTGGTCAGTACGGTTCAGTGCAAAAACTTTGCATAGCCCAGGGAAAAAAAATAAGAACACAAACAACTATTTGAGTGGAGTTAGTTGCTCATGCGTTACATGTGTCCGTGTGGCTCGAGGTCAGGATACTCCCTGGAGGGAACACCTACAGTACAGGCCTTACAAGTCTCCGGTTTCCTCCCTTCTGCTGAACCAATGTTAGTAAATTGGTGTTTTGTGTGTTTGTGTGTTTGTGCCTCATTGTTCCTGGGATGGACTTCCAATTCACCAAGGCCCTGACCAGAAATAAAAAGATTCCTGAATCTGATCGATGAATAGAGAATCTTATGAACCTGTAAGAAACTCTCCAGGTACACAGGCACATCTACATGAGCAGCAACCAGGTCTAAGGGTCTTGTTTAAGGGTCTGAACCTACAACCTTCTGGTCACTCAATAAGCTCCTGTGCTGTGCCATGTGGAATAAAGTTCAGCATTACTGTACACACTTGTGGGAATCCTGAAGAAAACAACAACAATGATGATGGCAACAACAACAACAACAACAACAATAATAATAATATGTATAATAATAATAATAATAATTATAATAATAATAATAATAATAATAATTATTATTATTATTATTATTATGCCTTTCTAAGGTCACTTAATTAGAAGTTCAATTTAAATACAATATTTTTAAAACTATATAATGTAATAATAAATGTAATGTAAAATATATAATGTAATAATAATAATAATAATAATAATAATAATAATAATGTGTTCTATTTATACAATGGCTTTCCAATGCCACAAAATAAATAAATAAATAAATTAAAATAAAAAAAAGTAAAATAAATACAACAAATAAATAAATCTATCTATCTATCTATCTATCTATCTATCTATCTATCTATCTATCTATCTATCTATCTAAAAAATAAATAAATAAATAAATAAATTATTTATTTATTTATACTATTAATTAATTGTCATTTAATGTATTATAGATACAATGTAAATTACAATTAAAATGTGAAATTACAAAAAAATCAACAATAATAACAATAATAATAATAATAATAATAATGACCTTAATTAGCTTTCCATATAGAAAGTGTGTGTGTATGTGTGTGTGTGTGTGTGTGTGTGAGAGAGAGAGAGAGATAGAGAGAGAGAGAGAGAGAATGAGAGAGAGCGAGAGTGTGTGTGTGGTAGGAGGAGGCTTTAGGACACCGCCCATAACTAAAATAACATGTTTTTATGTGAGTGTTTACTGGATGAGTGTGTGTTGGTGTGTGTCTGAAACAGTAAGTAACATTGCAGTGCCATGGTACTCACTGTGTGTGTGTGTGTGCGTGTGTGTGTGTGTGTGTGTGTGTGTGTGTTTCACTAGCCCTGCTTTTTAAAACACACGACTAAAAATACACCGCAGGAAGAGATGCTGAAGCTCCTCCTTTAAACACACTAATGGATACTCCTTCACAAACCACACCCATTCACTACATAGTGCACTATTCTGGGAGTGTCTTATTGTGTACTCATGTCTTAAAGTAGAGTGGAGAATACAGAGTGCAGTTTCTATTCCTGAATTCCTGATGCGTATAACAGTAGGTGTCCAGCTTAAGATTTCGAGCACACAGGGAATACCCATAATGCACTGGCCTGTATAATGAGTTAAACGTGTGGTTTGGGACACATCCAGATTGGTGAGAGTGTTTATGCTGAGTATACAGTTAAAAATATTTGTGGTTTGGGACCCATCTGGAACGGAGTGATGATGGTGTTTATGTTGACTCTATAGTGAGAATATTTATGAGGTTTAAAAAAAAAGTGTCAAAAAATGATGATGATGATGATGATTAAGATGACGGTGGTGGTGATGTTGATCCTGATGATGATGATGATGATGATGAGAATGATGGTAGTGATTATGATGTTCATGATGATGATGGTGGTGGTAGTGTTGGTGGTGTTGATAATGATGATGATGGTGGTAGTTATGATGATGATGGTAGTAGTGATGCTGCTCCTGCTGATGGTGGGTTAACGATGGTGGTGGTGATGATAATGTTTATGATAATGTTTATGGTGGTGGTGGTGACAACGATGACGATAATGGTGGTGAAATGTTGATGCTGACGATGATGTTGACGACGAGATTATGTTGATGATGATGATGATGATGATAGTGATGAGATGTGGTTTGGGATGTGTCCAAAGTAAACTGATGTTGATGATGATGGTGGTGGTGTTGGTGGTTATGATGATGATATCGGCTGCGTTCCATTCTGAAGTGTACTTCACAGGGTGCTCCCTACTCCCTGCTCCGTTTGCAGGGAATGCCGGTGAAGGGAACTTCCCTCGCCAAAACTTCCCCATTCGGAACAGCCTCCAACATCAGCAGTGCAGACGTCACTTCCTCCGTGCGTTACCATGGTAACATAAGCACCTCGGATACTCAGGAAATTTCACCCTACAGACGTTAAATACTGAATATTTATATACATTTTTTTTTAATCATTATAAAACATACTATTGAAACATTTATAATTTGTAAATACATTATTGATTAATAATCATAATCGATTAAAGATGTACAGAGATTTATTTCTATTTTTTTTTTTTTTACAGATTACTAGCCTATATAATAATATAAGGATTTCTTGATTAAATGAAAATTTTTAATTGTTGTGTGCTTTTAGTATGATGTTGTCCTCGATAATGATGATAATAAATATATGAATCCTTTTTTTTGGCTCGCTCCAGCGAGATGCAATGAGTTATGGGAAATTTTTCATTCCCTTTTCCGGTGAAGTGAGCACCTGTCGTTCACTCGTTCCCTACACACCATTCGCTAAACAGAACATTTTCACTTCCAAAGGTTTGGAGTCACACTTAACATGGCTGAACACCCTGTGTAGTGTACTTCGCAGTGTACTTCAGGCCTATCGGAATGCACCTTATGATGTGTGTGGTTTGAGATATGTTCAAAGTGAACTGATGATGATGATGATGATGATGATGATGGTGGTGTTTCTGTGATTAATATAGTGAGTAACGTTTGTCTACAGAAACCAATAAAGGTGTTAAGTGACTATTGAATGAGGACTGACAGTGGTTTATATCCTACACAGAATAGAGTGTGTGATTTAGGACGCATCCACATGCTGGTAAGATGTTCTGCAGTAGATCAATAGTGTTAAGGTCTTAATAGTGTTCGAATAGTGTTAACAGGAGACTTATGATGGCAAGATATTAGCAATGGTGTTTATGGAGCCTAGAGAGTGATTACGGTGTGTGTGACTTAGGGCACTTCCAGGACAGGCATAAATATGGGATGTTTGAAGTGGTTTTGTGACCTATAGTGAAGATTAGGGGTGGGATTTGGGACACGTCCACAAGATGTACAGTATGATGGTAAATTGTGTGATGGTGCTTATGTGGCCTATGGAGTGCAGAGTCAGTGTGATTCACAATCCTTAATGTATTAAGGGTGTTTGGTGTGATTTGGTTTGAATTACGGTATTTTTTTCGATTTTCCAGGTATTCCTGTTCAACACATCCAGTTTCCTGTAGAGCCGCAGCCAGGAGAATTCATGCTGAGGATCAATGGCCTTTCACAAATTCCCTTATTTGAACAGGATAGTTTGTAGGAGTGTGTTTACTCAGGGAATGAAGTGGGCAGAGTAGCATGAGATTGTCTGTGTATGCGTGCGTGCGTGCGTGTGTGTGTGTGTGTGTGTGTGTGTGTCTGGTATATGCGAACACATGTTTCTTTGCTCAGTTTCCTGTGTTGGATGAAAAGCAGATGAATCTTCTAGTTTGTGTGTGTGTGTGTGTGTGTGTGTGTGTGTGTGTGTGTGTGTGCGTGCGTGTGTGTGTGCAGAATATGTGGTAAACCTGCTTTAGAGAATCTCTCTCTCACACACACAAACACACACACACACACAAACACAAACACACACATATTAAACATCAGTTGTGGTACAACTCCATAACAATATGGTTTTCTCCAGCAAAAACAAATTAACACAGTTTGCTCTCTTAATGCTTTCAAAATAATTTATACATAATGTAGACTATTTATGCAGTATGCAAATATCATTAAACATCCCAGGAATTATAAATATGCATGATGAATTTCATTTGGAAACGCCCACACTCCCTGCTGCTATCCAATATCGCTTATACACAACAGAGTGTTTATTATTATTTTTTTTTTTATATATATTAGACAATATGAATGTTGTCGGCTATATACGGCTATGAATATTAAGGGGCTCAGCTTACGGAGTGAGAGAAACGAATGAGAAGAAATGAAAATAAGTGAAACAAAAACATAAACTGAAAGGCAAAAGAAAAACATGGGAATGATATTTTAATTGCTCTCTTTAGGTAGAAATGAAGCGAGAGCTGGGTACCAAATAGCAACGTAGAAAACTGTTAGCCCAAATGAATATAGACTGGTATGTCGATGATAAATCGCTATGGATCATCATTGCTTGAATGGCCAACCACTGATCAGTGTTGTTCCCAAAGACTAATAACTGATCAATATCGTTACAACACCAAATCACTGATCACCACTGCTTTCAATGACCAATCATTAGCTTCAATAACCAATCACTAACCACCACTGCTTTCAATGACCAATCACTGAGCATCATTAGTTTCAAAAAACAGTCATTAATCACCATTGCCATCAACAAATAATCAATGATCACAATTGCCTTCAACAACCAATCAATGAGTATTATAATTCCCATCAACCAAGCACTGGTAACAAATTGATCCCAACCAGCAGCCACTGATAACTACTGGTGCCATCACCACTGCCCCCAATGACCAATCACTGAGCAGCATTACTCCTAACAACAAACCGCTGAAAACCACTGTTCCCAACAAACGATTACTGATAAAGTCTTAACTAAAACTGATTACTATTGTTGCCAGCGACTAAACACCATTATTCCCAAAGACCAATCACTGATGATCCTCGTTACCAGGGACTAATCACTCACACGCATGTCTTTGTTCAACCATCACTGTGGTTAACGTTTATGGTGCCGTGACCAAAGACTTGCTCTTTCTATAAGAAATAAGTCATGAATGATCTCGGAAATGCAAATTCTTCACATAGCACGCTTAGCAACTGATTACAACAAATACGCAAATGAGTCCGTTACATCACCTGGTGTCTTTTAGCAATCTTTTTAGCTTGTATTAGCAATTTTTTCTTTTCCTGAGAAGACTTGCCCACCCTGATTAGCAGAAATATGAGTTTTATAAAACAAAAAAAAACCAGCACGCATGAATCAAATCAACTGCGAAAAGTCACAGCGCGATCACATGCTGTTTCGTTTCAAAGAAGGGTATTGGGGCTGCTTTGATAAATGACTCAGCTTTACTCACATGGCTTTAATGAGAAGGAGAGATCACATGATGAAAGAGAGAGACAGAGTGTGAGAGATGGACTGATTGGTAACATGGCTAGCATAAAAAACATCGCTAACCTATAAACATAATAATGGTGCTAGATTGTGAGATCCGTTTGCAGATACACACAAATCAGTCCTTGGATACAAGTGTGTGTGTGTGTGTGTGTGTTTATTCTTGAAATGAAAAGAGAACATTCTTTGTCACTGTTTATGCAAAGTCAGCCCAAGTTTGCCTCTAGTGCTGGGCGAACTTTTCTTTCCTTCTTCTTTTTTCGTTGTTGTTGTGAACATGAAAGTCGACATGGAAAATCCATTTGGGTGAATTCGACAGCCTCGCTTACTCCCGCTCTTCCCAAGGGGTTGTGGTTGTGTGTCTATGTTGTGAGGTATTTTTTTAATTTAATTTTTTTTTTTTTTATGTTCGACCAGCTCCTGTACACCACATGAAGAGAAATAATGAGGTGCTCTCTCTCTCTCTCTCTCTCTCTCTGTTTTTCTTTCTCTCCTTCTCTCTTACACATGAGCCTTCAAACCTCAGATGCTTCCAGAAAGCTGAGGTGTTGTAGGTTGTTGTGTTGAACACGCACACACACACACCACACACACACACACACACACACACATTCATAAATACACAAGTAACACAGCAGTTTCTGGAAAGTTCTCTTCACACTTCTTGCTCTCCATCTTTTTTTTTTTTTTTCAGAAGCTGCTAAGCGAAGGTTCATATAAACCCAATTTCAGCTCGATTTAGCCAGACGGAATGCTAATCGTTCATGTTTAAGACATTGACAGGGTGAATTATTAATGGTTTGGTTTTAAACCTAAAAGAGGATTAAAATCACAGAAAGATGAAGAGGAAGAAAGAGGGAGATGAATCAAAATCACTCCGCTATGAAGGACGTCCCTCAGAGTTTCATGAGGATTGCAGAAGATTGCGTGAGTCCTTTTATAATAATCTTTTTTTTTTTTTTTAAATAAAAAAATCCCAACGAATCCACTGAGAATTAGAATAAGAATTTAGAAATTTGATTAGCTCAAAGCATGCATTTAGGGTTTGAAAGAATATCACATTTCCCTGCCTTCAATCATATTAGTATTACTGTTTTGCTAAAAACATATTGGTCTTAACTTTAAATTGGTCTTGTAACTTTAAATAATGCATTATTACTTTTTTTTGCTGTTGAAAATCTGTTCGCTATCAAGCTAGCTTTATTACTAGCGTGTTTACTGTTTTAATGCTAGTTCGTGTCCTAGCCGCTTTAGAGCTAGTCACCGTGTTAGCTTGTTAGAATGCTAGTTGAATATTCCAGTGCTAGTTTCTGTTCTAGTTTGAGTTCATATGTAAAACTTAGTGCCCTCTCTTATGTTCTTTTTTTTTTGTGTGTGCGTAAAAACATAATGAAAATCTAAACGGGTCTCAGTATTAGGCAAATACGACTTCAGACGGACAACAAAATATAATTTATTTTCACTGTGCCATTATTTATTTAACTAAAATGAAGCCAAGGAAAAAAATAACTATGTAGGAAATACTAAGTATCTCCCATGATTCAATAGCTTGTAGATTCACCATTACCAAATTGAAGTAATAATTTCACGTATGACTTTATCAGTCTCTCACATTGTTTTGGGCCATTCATCTTTACAACATTGCTTTATTTCATGAAACTTTGACTAGGCCATTCAAAAACCTTGATTCTTTTATTTTTCAGCTATTCTGATGAAGATTTACTGATGGCGCATAATTCTGTTGCATGACCCAATTTCAACCAAGCTTTATCTGTTGGACAGATGGCCTCACATTTGTCTCTAGAATACTCCGGTATACAGAGGAGTTCATGATCGACTCAATTACTGCAAAGTGCCCAGGTCCTGTGGGTGCACGAACAAGCCCAGATCTTCACCAACTTTGGTCTCACATCAACTCCACTTTGGTCCCATTGTTCCAGAAGTCTTGTGCTTTGTTCAGATGCAGTTTAAAGACAGAAGAGGCTTTCTCCTAGCAACCCTTCCAAACAAACCGTACTTGTTCGGTCTTCTTCTAATTGTGCTGTGATGGCCTTTAAAATTGATGCTCAGTGAGGCTTGTAGGATCTGACATGTAGCTCTTGTTTTGGTGTAATTCTTTGAGCATTGTATGGTCTGACTTTGGGCTGAAGGTGTCTTGAATGCTTGCCACTTGTGAATAATCTTTCTTACTGTAGAACAATGGACTCCAAATTGTTTGCAAATGGTTCTGTAACTCTTTCCAAATTAATGTAATGTGTAACAATTTCTTCTTTAAGACCATTGCTGTACATTACTGTACATTCCCCACTTGATGTTGTGTTAACACAAACCTGAGTGCTCCAGATCAGGAAACATTAAAATTAATGCTAGTTCATGTCCTAGACTCTTTAGTGATCGTCACTAGCTTGTTAAAATGCTAGTTCTGTCTTGGTCTGTTTACTACTAACTAATACAATTCCTGTATTAGCTTTTAAACACAATTCATTTGCTGTTAAACTGTTTACTTTCATTCTATATAAATTTAAGGTTATGTCACCATATCGCAATACGTTTTTGGAGAAGCCTGAATATTCCAGTGCTGGTTTCTGTAGTCTCTTGTATACTATTAGTTCCTTAGCCTGTTAGCCTGTTTACTCGTTCCTGCATTAACTTTATTCTGATATTGTTTGAAATGCTAATAATTTCACAGTGATTAAAAGTTTGTACTCTGATTGGAAACAGTTTAATGGAAGTTCAGAGGTTTGTAAGCTAAGTTAAGCACATTGCAAGCTTCATAATTTTGAATTGTGGCCAAAAACCAGTTAAAAAAAAAAAAGTTATTAGATGCTCTTTGTGTGAATCCTCTGAGGCTGAAACTTCATGTCTTGAACAGGTAAATCACTGAGCCGTGCTCGGCTCCAGGATGGATTTGGGAAATCCTATTTGGAAAGTAGCTTACTGAATGTATCTACCTGTGTCATGAAGCTGAAAGCTTGTAAAAGTGAAAATTCAGCTCCTTACTACTGGCAGCTCCATGAAGCACTCTTACAGACCTGTTCTCCGTTCTCATGTCTTTGCATGTAGTACGTATTTACAAAGTGACTTGGCAAGAAACAACCAAATGCCTATCTTCCTGTTTTTCTCAATTCCCGTGTCTTGTTCATGTCATCTGGCTCTCTAGTCCTGTTCTCATGGTTCTGGTGTTTGTCATTGTTTTTGGATTCGGATTACATAGATGGCAATGACGACTTGTTCTCTCTTTTCTGCTCCTGCATTTCAGAATGTGCTGATGTCTTGACTACAGTTTCTGAATAAAGAAAGCCGCATTTACATCCAGCAGCTTCTGGCAACTGTGAGTTTCACCTACAGTCTGCTGAGCTGGAATGTAAGAGAATCAATCCTACTGAGACAATAATATTACTTTCCAGATGGTTCCAAATGTTTCAAGCCAATTTTTTTGGGAAAGTCAGCAAAAGAAAATGCGAATCGTTGTTTTATACTTTCCTATTAACGACGGGTGTGCTGAGGGGTCCAAATCGGAGCGACGGAATGATGCAACGCTACATAGCAAAGGATCTTTTCCTACTTTGGAATTTCAGCGTTAGTAACATAATCTTGACCTGGTCATCAGCTCCCTTGGAGTTATCTTCAGAAATTTTTTGTTAGAGGAAGATTCTATTGCAATCATTGCAAAAGTTTCCAGTCATCCATCCAGATAGTGATTTCATTACATCCTTCTTTTGGACATTTTTAAAGGCTGTCTAAAATAGCCTGAGAAATACATCTACTGTAAACAAGTAGTATCTTTCAAAGACATTTTTTCATCTTATACACAGAGAATTTTGGACATCCTCCAGATTCCATCTCTGTTGTGGAACAAATATGGCTGACATTCAGCATCCTGAATTATTAAGGCAACGCCTTTTCTTAAATTCTCGTTCCAGGCCACCGCTTTTTTGGCGGCTTTTTCAAGTCATCTGCAAACATCTGAGCAAATCACTCTTCTGTCAGAGAAGCCTTTTTATTTGAGAGTATTAATATTTTAGTGATCTAAAGGCTAGGGTTTCATTGGTGTAGTGCTGTATTTATTTTTTTATTTTATTTTTTTTCGACTAAAGGTTATAACTCGGAATTTCAGACCTCCGACCAGAAACAAAAAGAAAGAAAATACCAAATGGATTTGGAATTCCTCCTCACAAGGTCTTTTCACCCTTGATTTCCATCACCAGTATGGCTGCTCACATCATCTCCACCTTTATTAGACGAAAGTGTGTTTGTGTGTATATATACATACAGTTCTGATGGAATTTTTTCACATTTTGTTAAGTTTTCGCAATCTTAAAATAGATTAATAATAGATTAACAAATAATTTCTTTCTTCGAATCACTCTACACACAATACTCCATTATGACAAAATAAAAACAGGTGTTTAAAGTGTTTGTTAATTTTGTTAAAAAAAAATAAATAATAATAATAATAAATAAATATATAAATAAATAAAGAAGGAAATGTCCCATTTACTGTACATACAGTAAGTATTGAAGTTGAGTTAAGTTGATTCTTTTCCTAATACACCACATCCTTCACTGCTGATTTCCTTCTTACCCACAAATAAGTTGTAAATGTTCACTTTCTTTTTGTTTTATCAATCAACAATGCCGTCTATTTTGGTCATTTAGGGACATTGCTAGAATTTGCTTAAAACTCCACTTTCAACAACCATGCCTATCCTGGATGACAACACTATGGACTAGTGAGGAATCCCGCCAAGCAAAGGGAGGGAAATGCAGACTCCACACACACACACACACACACCGACCAGACGTGCAATTTAAACCTTCACCTCTGGAGGTTCTCAGGTATCAGCGATAACCATTAAGCCAACATCACACGGAAGCCTCGCGGGAACTCTATACACAATCGTTCACCAGCGCAACTCGCACGTTACAGGACTTCGTCTGGGAGTTATTGCGACATCCTCTGTACAGTCCTGACCTCGCTCCAAACCATTTCCACATGTTTGCAGCAGTAAAGGAGTTCCTGGGAGGCTAGAGTTTTAGAACTGAAACCGAAAGTCAGATCTTGGCTCCGGAAAGAAACTGAGAAAACGTTATACCTTGATGGTATTCAGCGCATTATTGTAGCAGGAGATTATATTGAGGCAGTGTTTACTCTCGTCTCAGAAGTCCCTGTTTGACTTGAACACCTCTTTATTCTCTGATCTTTTCATCCAGACACTGTAGACAAGCTGTGTTTCTGCTTTTCTGCTACGGTATGTGTATGACTTCCACTCCAAAATCAGAGTAATAAATGAGTTCATTAGGACCCAGGAGGAAATCACTTTTTTTTTTTTTTCTTAAATGAGACAGATGAGAGGAAGCTCTCACAGCTCCCTGTCACTCAGAGCCAAATGAAGCTGTATGGCTCCCTCAGAGTTCGATGTCACAAATGAAAGCTGCTTGTTTGTAAATGAATTCGGTCACAAGTTGAAATCAGGGCTCTTGGAATGCTGACGACCGAGTCGAAGAGCCTGAGCCGTCACTATGGCGCTCGTCTCGAAGCCACCAGTAGGACGATGATGTAGGGAAACCCATGGGGCAAATACAGCTGTGAAAACATCATGCTGATCGAGAAACATATAGATCCTTAATACCTCAAGCTCATTATTTTGAACCGTGTTCCTGTTTACGAAATTCCTGCAGGACGTTGAGTTCCACGGGGTTCCAGGAGTGAGACGCAAAAGGAGAAGCGAAATGAGACAGAGAGAGAGACGGAGAGGCTCAAGGTATCAGAGGAGACAGATTACAACGAAGATGCTAATTGCAGCCTGGTAGAATGTGAGAGTGCAAAATTCTTGTCTAAAAAGAAAAGGGAGGAAATGAAGAGAGAAGGGAAAAAAAAGAGGAGGAAAAAAATGGAAGGAGAGAGAGAGAACTGGAGAGAAGCGAAGAGCGGAGCTGCAGGATCAGCGTAATGAGAGAAAATTGAAAGCAGCTGTTTGAGTGAGTCCAGGTTGGAGACGGTCCAGATACAGAGAGAGAGAGAGAGAGAGAGAGAGAGAGAGAGAGAGGTGAGTGGAGAAAAAAATTATAGAAAGGTTTAGAGAGAGAGAAAGAAAAACATTGTGGAAAAAGTAAAAAAAAAAAAAGGTGAGTAGAGAAAACGATTGAGGAATAAGTAGGACTGAGATAAGGAGAAAGAAAACGAGAGCGAGAAGGAAAGGAAAGATGAGAGATGTGGAAAAAGAAGCAAGTGAAATTTCAAGAGAGAAAGCGAAATGATGAGAGAAGCGGTGATGAGAGAGAGAGAGAGAGAGAGAGAGAGAGAGAGAGAGAGATTAATGCTTAAAGATGGACAAACATGAGAAAGAGGAATAAAAAAATAAGAGACAGATAGATGGACAGAGAAATGAGAATGCGTGAAAACGAGATGAAAAGGTGAGCTGAAGGAGGGATAGATGGAAAGATAGAGAAGGACACAGAGCAAAAGAAAAATGATAGTTGTAAAAAGGTAGGAAAGATAGAGGAGAAGAAAGAAGGGGAAAAAAAGAGCGGTGAAGAAATGGCAAGGAGAAGTGTCGATGGTGGAAAACGAGATGATAGATAGATAGATAGATAGATAGATAGATAGATAGATAGATAGATAGATACAGTAGATAGATAGATAGATAGATA
>JAQQZT010000002.1:3248980-3260546 GCA_030068275.1 Clarias platycephalus
GTGCCGCTGTCTCTAAGCCGTAGAGCATCGCTGGTCTCACCACTGTCCTGTACACCTTTCCTTTCATTCTCGCTGATGCTCTTTCATCACATAACACACCTGACACTTTTCTCCACCCATTCCAACCTGCCTGTACCCGCCTCTTCACCTCCTTTGAACACTCTCCATTGCTCTGGACCATCTCTAAGATTCTCTTCCTAATATACCCCTCATCCCTCCTCTCCACATGTCCAAAGCACCTTAATCTGGCCTCTCAAACTTTGTACCCAAATTGTCCGACCTGCACTGTCCCTCTAATATACTAATTTCTAATCCTGTCCATTCTTGTCACTCTGAAAGCAATGCATCACTGCTCTGCTTCCTGTCTATGGCTTAAAAATGAACATCAAGTGCCAAGATGGTGACAGCTACAAGCATTAACTCCAGCACTAACCGTAACCTATCATACAATTACAGAGCTAATAGGAATGATATTGTTTAATTGCTGCTCACACAACACACTCGGAGGAAAGTGCTATCCCTTGCTTCCGCTTGCATGATCTCATGATCCCATGATTGGCTGTGGTCACTGTGATTAATGTGAATGTGCAGGTATTCGGTCCTTCCCCTGTGCGAGACCATGGACAATCTGCTCTCTAGACCCCTGACTACAGATGACTGGAGCATCACCCGGGATTCGAACTCTGTGATAGGGTGAACGCTTTTCCATAGCACCACTCGGGAGCCGGGATGCGGTGGGCTGCCGTCAAGTGTCTTGGAGAAAGTGTTTGACAGTCTTCGGCAGCTGGGAATTGGCTACAACTAATTTAGAGAGAAACGAAAGGAATTATAATGTCTTACAAGCCGGATTTCAACTGTTGCTGGTACTTTTATCACTAAACGTGGCCCAGAGTCACCTAGGTTCACAGGAAAAGCTGGCATCACCGATGATCATCAACGGACTGACATTTCCCATAATTCATCAGGAAACGAATCAGAGTGCTGTGTCTGGATGTTCTCAATTGAACTACACTGGGAATAAAAAGGGTTGTTGTTGTTGTTGTTGAAGTTTTTTTGTTTTGTTTTTGTTTTATTACAGTTTTATCTTTATTACTGCGACAGACCAACAAAGCCATACATAATAATAATTAAACAACGAAAGCGAAATCTTTGTGGAACTTATTAACTGCTCGTTCTCAGATCCTAATACGACTCCAAATGAGGGCTTTATTAAAGGCAGGAGCGCTCGGAGGATAAAACCATTAAGCCTGTAGTTAAAAGAGGAATAGACAGCGCTAGTATTAACTGTAAAACATAACTAAGTGCCTAATTACAATTATTATAAATATTTTTTTTTCTGATTTAATTATATCCAGACATTTATAACATTCTTAATTCACTAAAGATTTATTGCGAAGTGTTTCTTGGATACTTAGAGTATTTAAAATTATATCAATTAAATAAAAATGCTCAAAAACTTTTCCTGTGTATGTGTGTGTGTGTGTGTGTGTGTGTGAGAGGGTTTTCTCTGATGTCTGAGGCAACCATCTGTGGTGCCGGTGTTAAGTTGAGTGTCGTTTGTATATTTGAGATGTGCACAATGCTGTCTGTGTTCCAAACCTCGAGACTATGGTGTCTGTGTACAGTAGGTAGTGTACAGTATCTGTGTGTTTTTTTACATGTATATTTCTACATGGTTAACCTCTATTTACGGATCAATGCGTGGTGTGTATGGCAGACAGGGTTAAGTTTAATGCAGGGTTTGTGCTGTGTGTATGTGTGTTATGTACAGTATACGCAATGTATGTGTGGGGAAAGTTGGCTACGGGGTGTGTGTTGTCATTGGCTAACTTGCACTTACTGCAATGTGTTAGCGTGTTTTGCATAGGAGCAAGTGAGGTGTGCGTTTCAGCGTGTTATTTTTGGATTCCTTAGTACGCCTGGAGATCTGCCCAGTCTGACTCTAATTCATCGACTTGAGTTATGCAGCTTGAAACATCGATATTTTCTTTATGTCTATTTGCAGCACAGCTTCTATGGTGCATACAGTATTTGTTTCTCCGCTGTTGTTTTATATGCCAGCATTACCAGACTCTGTCAGCAGTTGCTTGTTTTAAGGAAGTATTAATGCATAAATATGAAATTTTCCACTGTATTGAGTTTAGCTTTCGTCTATACAAAAAGTGTTGCTCCTAAGGATCTGGAAGCCACACCCATTTCTCAGCACTTAAAGGTGGACGTTTTTAGACTGTGTTTTGGTGAGATAGACTCATAATTCCAGTGTAAAACGAAAAAAAAAGAAAGCAGCAGACTAGAAACACTTGGGTTAAGTGGAAAATTTTGCAAATTTGATTTTTGGCCAAATCTTTGAAAGACACTCTAACGAAAGCTTTACATGCATTTGCATTCTCAATGTCCCATGCATTTTCCTTGGCACGGAACATCATCACTATCCTGGATCTCCAATGATACTGCAGTGATGATTTCCCTGCAGCATCGTCGTTAATGTGGAGAATTTCATATTTAAAAAATCATTCAAATATATTTTTAGATGTTGTTTTAAAAAAAGGTATTAAATTCTGAACATATTGTTGTTGGGCTTCTGGTTGTCTTTGTCAGGGTTTCGCCACAATGGTCCATCCAATCCGCACTCACACAACTTGCACAGGTTTTACATCGCATCCATTGGCTGGTGCATTCTACTGCCTTTTGTCCCAACTTTAATGGAACAGAGCTATCCTATTTAGCCTTTGCTTGTTCACATCAGATGTTTGTTTTTGAGTGGAGTAGGAGCTTAAAGCCTTCAGGATGGCTTTCTCTTATGTGACTTCCTACTATATCTGCAATGGCTGTGAAAGTCAAGGATGAGATTTGCTCGTGATATGTGCACACAGGGATTTCGGAGGAGACAGGTGGCACTGATGACATCATGCCCAAACAGCCATTTACTTCTGTTCTCAGGTACAATTTAATTTAAACTTTATTTGTATAGTGCTTTTAACAATTGACATTGTCACAGCTTTACACAATCAAGCTACAATTGACTTCCATAGCTGATTCAATCCATGCCTGAGTATCCGTGCTCAATCATTCTTAAGACCATCTTTTCCAGTGGACTCGGTCACCATTCCCAAATGTGGAACAATTGCGTTTTTAATGATCAAAATGAACCAGACTTTGGGATCAAGTGTTCTCGAATACAATCCCGGGGTCAAGATAATGTGAAATCACCCTAAGTGCCTAAGTAAGATCTTGGTTTGAGTAGGTGCCAACAGTATGGGAGGAGTAGTCCACCCAAGTAGGAATCACCATTGGAAGAAGAGCATATCATCATTTAAATTGAAACAGGACCTAGATGGGTACAGGAAATTTTGCATCATCAAAGTAGGATCTTACATAGAGCAAGTAGTTCCAGATAAGACGGAAGTTTGGTGTATGATCTAGACAGAGGCAGGGGTTTGGAAACAACAGGATGGTAGGGGTAGGGTCATGACAGATTTCTGAAACCGGGATTGACTTTAGAAGTGTGATCTTTCCAAGTTACTTTATTGGAATGGGGGCCTGTAGACCCAAGGATGGTATAAGTTGGTTCCAGATGGTGGCAGGGGCTTTGTGGATCTTGGAATGGTTCAGAAGTTTCCAAATGGGGGAAGGGGCTTGTAGACCTCAGGATGGTTTGGGGTAGGATGCAGATGGTGGCAGGGGCATGTAGACTTCAGAATTGTTGGAGTAAGTTCCAGATGGTGGCTGAGGCTTGTAGACTTCAGGATGGTAGGAGTTGGTTCCAGATGGTGGCAGGGGTTTGTGGACTTCAGGATGGTTTGGGGTAGAATCCAGATGGTGGCAGGGGCTGGGGGTAGGATCTGGAGATGGACAGAGGTTTAGAGGTGTCAGAAGTAGACTAAGGGTTTGAATACCTCAACATGAGAACTGGAAGTTGTGAACTTTGCAACAGACACTTTATGATTGAGATATCAAGAGAAGTAAGAGACAAAACTGTAACAAGTCAAGAATCAAGTGACTGCAGTCATGTGGAGTCCCTGAGTCACCAGGCTACTCTCTGTTTCGTTGTCAACAACCTTTGCATATGGAAAGAGTAGAGAATGCACAAACATTACAATTCACCAAAACTCATTGCTCCATTTGTCTTCCACTTCTCCAGGATGTGTCTATGAAGTAAACTCAAGCAGGTCACTAGTCTCTACTGAAACCCAAAGTGTGTCTGTATCCTGAACCTCATTCTATCGTCTGCACACAAAAAGCTAAGGTTTTATGATTTCCCAAATTTAGAAAGTTCAGTTCAGTGAAAGCACCTCCTCAGCAAAATTCCTTCCAAATGAATCATTCTTGGCTGATTCTAATTTAGCAAAGATTCTAATCTGGTTTCAGAAATCAGGGGGAAAAAACGAACATGCATGAGTGTGCGCAGCCTTACTAAAAGCCTGCAAGACCCCAGAAGTGTCAAATAAAACTTTTTCCAGTCATTCTGATAATGATGATGGTGATGAGGGCGACAGTGATGATGATAATGATGATGATGATGCTAGAGTGTACGCGGATAATGATTACCTCTGGGCTATTATTTGTTTTCTGTCTCCCACTCATGCAGAGTGTCCAGGCCTTTCAGCAGCTGTTTCTTTTCTGAGAATCACTGGCTAACAGCCACAGAGGGGCAAAGAGAACAGGGGAGAAATGAAAGAGCGATGGAATAAATGAAAAGACAAAATGACATGTTGTTCTCTGCTCCTCCAGCGATGCTGCGAGCAGCTTTGCCACCCTCTCTCATGTTGCCTGACAACTGTGTCACAGCTTTCTCTCTCTCTCTCTCTTGCTCTCCCGCACACACACACATGGACACAATGAACGATGTACATGCCTTTCCTTTTCAGAAAATGGCTGCATTTAGGATATGCATTTTGTTTTAAAGTTTCATGCAAAATTCATGCCTGTCAAAAGTTCTGGAATGTTTTTCCCCATCTCAGCATCTTGCAACTGCACCCAAGCTTACATGCAAAAATGATAAATTTGAACCAAAATATCAACACGGTGTCACAGAATCCACAGACAGCTAATACCCATTTATTTTCTTTATATCACTTTTTCGTGGATAGGATAGGAAGGCATTTCGTGCGAGGCATAGGAAACTCACAAGGCGGAGTAGCCCTGGAGGTATGAGGCAACAGTGTTAACTACAGATGCACCTTGACATCTTATATGTGACATTCCGGACGCAATCGTGTGTCCTTTGGGATTTACTTTGTTTTTATTGTTTTTACTTTTCCACTTGAACCACACAGCTAACAAATAACCAAAGATCAATAATTGTTTCACATTATAGTGGGGAAAAAAAAGAACAGATTTCTCTCCATCTACACAGACTGGCCTACTGCATCAGACTGGTACACATTCTTAAATATAGGAACATATAAACTAGGCCACACAAATTTGGGACAGTTCCCAGCCTGTCTCCTAAATTTAAAGTGATGGAAGAAAAATCTTAAACTGGAAGTAGACTATGCAGCCAAAAGTATGTGGACAACCATCCATCACACCTTGATATGGTTCTTCCTCAAACTGTTACCATAAACTTGAAAGTGGACAAGGCTTAGTAAAAAAAAGGCTCAAGCAGACATTTGCACGAAGCAGACAAGTTGGAGTTGAAAAACTCAAATGTCCTACACAGAGGCCCGACTGTACTCAACCCCTTTGAACCTCTGGTATCAAGTGGATCTGGAGCCTCTTCACAATTCATCTCACTAATGAACCTGATCTCACTAATGCACTTGTAGCTGAACAAACACGAATCCCCCAAAGTCATGCTCCAAAGTCTAGTGGTAAAGGAGAAAATCTGAAATCGGATGCTCAACAGGAACATACCAGGGTGATGGTTGGGTGTCCATGAAGTTACTATCATACAACTTTACTTTCAATCTTTATCCCACACCTCCTTGCTGAGTGGAGCTGAAACAGAATTAGACAGAACTGTGTGGAAATGTAGACATTAATGTATGTGTGCTTGTGTAATTTTTTAACCAATGCTAAGGTGAACAAGTGAACCAGGAAGTACTCTGGCATCACTCATGCATTCTATTCATCTTTGTAGGTGCTTTATTAGGTGGGGATGCTTCTTATACTGGATGCCACTCATTGCATTCATTCATTCATTCATTCATTCACTCATTCATAAATCTTCTATACCACGTATCCTGTACAGGGTCATGGGAGGTCTGGAGCCTATCCCAGGAGACTTTGGGCACAGCACAGGGTACAACATGGACAGGATGCCAATCCAACAGTGTTCCACATACTTAAACATTACGGGCAATTTGGCACTGCCAATTAAACCAATCAAGCAGAGCACACACACGAGGCGGACCGAACCTGGACCCCTGGAGGTGCAAGGCAACAGTGCTAACCACTAAGCCACCATGCCACCTAAAATGTATCTATTTCTATTTTAATTCTATTTTATTCTAAAACTTGTTTAAAAGATTACATTATGTGCCAATTTGTATTTTTTATTAAACATTTACATTTTTTGTTAAATTGTACTCTCTATAGCAATTCCTAGTTAGTCATATGAGGAATTTACTGCATATCATACTGTGTATGATTGTGTATGTGACAAATTAAATTGAATTTGATTTGTTTGTTTGTTTGTTTTGTGCCAAACACTGTAGGATTTAGGCTCCGCCCACTCTTTATTATCACATTGTCCCATATACAGTATATTTGAAAAGCTTATTTTCGGATGTGTCATTTTCTTTTAGAAACATATTACCAACTTTTTCCCAACTTTTATAAACTTTTTTTGTATTGTAGAACAAGATAAAAGTACTTTACATTTTTAAAACTTTATTCACTTCCCCACAAAAAAAAAAAAAAAAAAAAAAAAAAAATAAATATAGGGTTAGGGTTAGGGTTAGGGTTATATATATTATTATTTTTTTTTTTTTTGTGGGGAAGTGAATAAAAGTTTATATATATATATATATAAAATAAAAAAAATTCAGTATTTTATCCATGAGTTAAAAAGTAATTTCAGAAAATGAGTGTCGACACCAGGATCTTTCCCACCTGAATGGCTGTTTTTCTGAAATGGACGGCATTTTTTGACATTTCTAGCGTAAATAAGCCATGAATCCTTTCCCAATAAGGAATGTGTGTGTGTGTGTGTGTATTGGGAGTGTGTCCAGGTCACTGAAAGTCTCTTTTGTCTTCTTAGTCCTCTCCAGAACTGAATGGCTGAAGTCGACAAAGTGAGACAAAAAGAGCCGATCTGGTCTTGTTGTGAACCTTTCCTTGAGACAAAGCACAGCTTAATTACTCACAACAGTGCCAGCAGTGTGTGTGTGTGTGTGTGTGTGTGTGTGTGTGTGTGTGTGTGTGTTTCCCATTTGTTATCCAAAAAAAGAGAGGCGAAGAATAGAATACAAGACGAAGGACAAACAAAAGGAAAACAGGTTGCGCCAAATAAAGAGCGTGTTGGCAGAACGGAGCTGCAGGAAGAACAATGAGCAACGAAAGCAGCCTCTCTGGGTTAATATCTGGGGCTGAAACAAAGGCAGCATGAGTGTGGTGTTAACTAGACGAGGATCCTGAACAGTCCGGGAGCTGTGTGAAATCACTCTGCCCTAGTTTACTGACTTCATTTGTGGGCTGTTGTATTGTTTTGGAGTCACGTTGACCCAGATCTACATTTTATACAGTCGCTGTAAAAGTCACAGCGTTCTCCTGATGCCAATCTTTTGAACTGTAAATCAAGGGGTTCTCAAACCTTTTTCTTTTTTTTCTTTCAAAGTATTCACCCATCCATTTAGGACAAGTTTATTTTACTTAGATAATCAGCTAATTATTCAAAGGTCCATAATGATATTTGGGATTTTTTTCTCCCTGAACTTTTGACTGACAAAACTCAAAGACTAACGTGTTTTCAGGAAGCACTTTAAAGTGGTGAAGATTGCACGGATCTGGAGTTCTATCCCAGGAACGCTGGGTGGATGGGGTGATTTAGCTTAGCATATCCACCTACTGTATATGTCTTAGGAACTGAAAGGAAACCAGAGAATCCAGATGAAATCCACATGGACACTAAGAGAACATGAACAATATCTCCACGAGACACAAACCTGAGCTCAGGATAAAAACAGAAACGATGCAGCTTTGATGGACCTTAAAAACTATGATCCAATATTCTTTTGCTCTTCCTCTAAGCAAACTCTTGAAGGTACTCTCTATAACCTATCATTTAAAGTTTCTACTGTATATCAGAGCCCATAACTATACAAAGAACCCCTAGAAGAACCCTTAATGAATCCATGCTATCCTTCACCAACCCCTGGTCGACCCCAGACACAACTCTGAAACCCATGGCTCTTATCATAGCCAATGTTCATGTACATTCTTCATATTTAAACCTTAGTTTAACGATAAAACTCATCAGGTTTGAAGTACATCTGCATTTTTTCCCCCCTTTAAAGCTCATGTATTAACACGGGTGTAATAATACACCTACGAAAAAAATAATAAAATGCGAAGGCAGAACGATGTCTCACAGGAAGCATGTGTTTACAGAGGTGCCCATACAGAGAGCTGAGAATTGTATTGTTTTTTTATGTGCATCAAGAAACAGTAAGAAAATTGTGAGACAAAAAAAAAAAGTCTGAGTGTTATTTAATAATAAGCAGCTCGGGTTCCCTAGAGACACGACAGCAACGTGTTCGCCCTCTCATCCGGAGATTTCAACTCAAGAGTGATGTTACAGCCCGGATTCTGGAGAACAGATCGTCTGTGCTGTCTCAGGGGTGAGTCTGCGAGCTCATGCGAGCGTACAGGGCGGGAAGCGCTTTCATCCGAGTGCATTATTCAGTACCCTAAAGATGCGTGAGCAGCATTTTGACTGGCGTCACATGCCTCCGAGGAAGCACCCTGTCCCGGGATAGTCTTCAGGCCCTATGAATGAATGAACGAATGAATGAAGCAGCAGTTCCACCGTCTTGATTTCTATTGGTTTACATGAATTACATGGTTCCAGTCATGTCCTGTCTTGTCCTGTTAAGGTTCAACTAGATGAAATCAATAAAAACTACATACCTAACAACCTTTATGTATTTTGCGTAGGAACTCTGTATGTGGAACTTATACTTGGCCAAAACACAGTATTGGTGCTGATTTTATTATTTTTATTATTATTCTTTCTGTTATAGATATAATACAGAAAACGTGTGTGCCGAAGAAGCTACTGCTGAAGTTTATGCAGCATAGAAGTGACCAATCTTGTTTCCCAAAAATTTCAACTTGCTAACTTCAGCTGTTTTCGAGAGATGATTTTACAGTATATGAGCCTCAAAAATGGCCACTTTTCAGCATTATAATGTCTCGACTCAAACAACAATCATTTAAAATGCAAATAATTGTGTATTTATGTGTACTGATACTAAAATTGGTGTAAGCTTCTAGAAGCATATGACCTATAAAAATTGTTGCTTAAAAAAATCTGTAGTGTCCGTAACCATGTCAAATTCAGGTGGCAATATCCCAACAATTTAGCATTTTAGAATAATACACTTTTTCAAGTTTATGTATCTTCATGTGAAATCCAAATTGGGCAAGTCGCATCTCAATGATAATTAAGATCATTGAAAGATTTGAATTCAAAAAGGTTACGGACACTACAGACATAAAATGGCATGAAATTGTATTTAGCAAATGTGTTTCTTTTTATCTGATAAAAGTATCAATATGTATGCATAGTTACAAAAAGGGAAGTTATGAATATATTTACATGTATGTAAACATCCTTTAAATAAGATTATTAAACTAATTTCTATTTCGATCACTCATCTTCTATACCGCTTTATCCTGTATTCAGGGTCGTGGGGACCTGGAGCTTATCCCAGGAGGCTTAGGGCACGAGGCAGGTTACACCCTGGACAGGGTGCCAATCCATCGCAGGCCAGACACACTTACATATACACACTACGGGCAATTTTGGGAACACCAATTAGCCTAACCTGCATATCTTTGGACTGTGAAACCCACCAACCACGGGGGAGAACATGCAAACTCCATGAACACAGAGACGGAAATCGAACCTGGATCCTGGAGGTGCAAGGCGACAGTGCTAACCATTACACCAACGTGCCGCCCTATTTTACTAAAATAGTTTCGCATTTGCTTGTTTTAGGGATTTATTTCTTAAAATTAAAAAAAACTTTGCAAGAAACTTTCGCTTACAATATTAGTAAAATTTGGCTAGAAATACATTTACTAATATTATATTTGTTTTTTCATAAATAAATATATATATATATATATTTTTTTTTTTTTTTTTTTTTTTTTTTTATTATTTTTTTTATTATTATTATTATAAATGAAGATAAATGTAATTTGATAAGAATATTTCACATGCTAAGATATCATTTTTTTGCAGTATATATCAGTCTGAAATAACTGACATGCTGGAAGCCCCGCCCCCTTCTGCTACCTCAGGTTGATATCCCATATCCTCGAGAGGATTCCATTTAGTGTTTTCTTGTTCGTGGTGGCTCAGAGGTTAAGCTGTTGAATGAGCTACTGATTGGAAGGTTGTGAGTTCAGCTCCATGCACTGTCATGGTCAGACTGCTGGATCCTCGGGCCGGGCCCTTATCACTCACCTACTCAAATGTAGAAATTATCAGTGTAAGCTGCTAATGATGCCGAAAAGTTCTAGAATTGTTAATGTTCTTATGTACGAGATCAGCATCGTGTCGGTCAGTGTAACGCATTCGCGTTTTCAAATCCAGTAGAAGGTGAAATGGCTCAGTGTTTAAGGCTCTGAGTAACCGATCAGTAGGTTAGGGGGTCACGCCCTAGTATTACCAAGCTGCCCTTGTTGGGCCCTTGAGTAAAGCCTTTAACCCTACTGTGTCTCCTCCAGGGGTGTCGTATCCTGCCTGACCTGCACTCTGATCCCAGCTTCCTAACATCCAGCGATTCTACAGTAACTACAGTACTACAGTAACTCTACATTACTGTGTAATGCACAGTATACATGCTAAATAAAGGCTTCTCCTACAATCACTTCTGACACAATAATTCTTTTTATTTATTTAAATTTTATTATGGAAATCTTGTGAGTGTGAGACGCTGCTACTGCAGGTAATAAGGAGCGAGATTCTTCCTGGATAAAGCCTGTAATAAAACAGGAAAGAATGTGATATTGAGAGAATTACTGTATAAGGTGTATGATATCAGCCTCTTACTGCTTTCTCTCCAAATTAGCAATGCATCGAGTACTGTTTGAGGCTTTACACGTCGATATTCATTGTTTGGATTTCACAGCAATATCGACACAGTGTGAGAACAGGGACTTTATTGGATAAGAAAGCAATAAAGCCTCATAAACTGCACTTTAAATCTGCTTTCTATATCAGAGCTGGAGGACTAACGCCGCATGTTTAATACATATCGAGTTTCTATTTATTAATGATTTACTTCAGCGTGCATTAATGGCTCAGCTGCCCTGCCATTTGCTTTGGAGTGTGTGTGTGTGTGTGTGTGTGTGTGTGTGTGTGTGTGTGTGTGTGTGTGTGTGTGTGTGTGTG
>JAQQZT010000002.1:3265193-3282743 GCA_030068275.1 Clarias platycephalus
AGGGTGTGATTTAGCTGTGGATTTAGTATCTATTAGAGCATACTATTTAGTAGTTTAGTGTACAGGGTGGGATTTAGTCTTGAATTTAGTATCTATTAGAGCATACTATTTAGTAGTTCAGTGCACAGGGTGTGATTTAGCTGTGGATTTATGATCTATTAGAGGGTGGGATTTAGCAGTTGGTTATTATTTATAAGAGTGTACTGTTTAGTAGTTTCTGACTAAAATTCTAAAGCACGGTTCATGATTGTTTTCACAGCTCTGATTTCTCCTGAAGTCTGAATCAAACTTACAAACTCACAGTATCAAAACACTTCAGGACAATCCCCTCTGATTTCTTTTGGTCTCACAATTGTTGTAGTTCGGGGTTAAAATGTGAAAACTTTTCATCATTAGCAGTTTACTGTTGTGTAAAGATGTATAAATACTTTGGAACATTCTATTATAGGAAAATAATCAATTTCAAAGTAACATTAAACGGTTCAATAGACTCTGCTTGTATATTGTGGAATAAATGAAGTTAAACGTGATGCTCCTGATGAGGCTATAAGCTTCAATTACTTTTTTGCAACTTTAGCTCCAGTCATCTAATGTACCTCGGTTTATCAATTAATTTTGTACCGCTACACCGAGTATGTTTAATTTTTCTTGAAACTTTAGTTAGCTGCGTTAGTAATTCATGTGTGTGAGTGTGTGTGTGTGTGTGTGTGTTGTGTGGGTTGGGTGTAGTATGTGTGCACTGAGAAACATTGAGGGTGGGAATTCTATCCTCATTCTGTACTCATGAACCCATGCTCTTCTGTACTGTTGAATAATGCAGAATGTGGTCTGTAGGCTGCTAATGCTAATGGTCACTACTTATGCACAGGGTAAGTACTGTAACTGAAACCTCTGTAGAACCCACAACTTCACCTGATCACTGTTAGGAGAAAGTCTTCACCATCATTCTTTCTCTTTTAGCAGTTTGGCCGGATATGCTAGAGTGCAGAAACTGGAACCATTCCACCCGAATCTACCGTAAACTAGTTTTTGTGTAATGAGGCTCTAGCAACAAAATTCTCACTAATTCACTTAAAATACACCTATTTGATTCACTGGATTATTATTTTTTTTTTTGCAGCAAAATTGAGTTTGAAAGTCTGAAGATTTTATGAGCCGTTGCAATAACCAGAATGAGAAAACTGCATCCACATGCTAACGACACTAACGTTTAATAAAGTTTCAACTTGGAATTCAACTTAGATTTTAAAAAGTAATTTAAAAAGTAACAAAAAAAATCACAATTTATCTTGTCAATCTGCAAATTACTTACAATTTAAACTGGTTGTTCCGCTCTGGCGGACCCTCGACGGGAACAGCCGAAAGAATAACAACAACAAGCTATAGCCACACTAGCGTTTTGATAAAGTACCTAGCTACCTACAACTTACTACAAAAATGATTTTTTCTTCATTGTATTTATACACTACAGCACTCATTTTCATTCCGGGCAATTTGAAAACACAATACCCGAATGTGTGGACTGAAGGAGGAAAGCAGCATTGAACAGCCAGTTTGACATTCAATGATTTATCACATTCATTCAGCAGAAAATACTCAACGTCACCCCTCCAGCAAACACACACACACACACACACACACACACACACACACACACACACACACACACACACACACAGTTTGGGACAAAATGCTAGCATAGAAAAAGTAGATTGTTACTGGAGAAGCTCAGGTACTGCCACGTTATGAAAAATGTAGTACTTGTGATACTTAAGTAGCGATGTTGTACTTGTAGTTTGGTACTATGTAAGTGTGATAAGACTTCCTTCAGGGATCCTTCATTAGTATCTTCACGCACTCAGAACGAGGGAACACGGCAAAAATGGCGGGCCGCTTGTAACGTTCAAGATGGCGGCTGGGCAAATCCAGTTATCAATTTATTAATGATGTTACATTAAAAATGGTTTAAAATGACATGTTCAGGGAGACCTTTGAATTCACCAGTTCCATGGAGCACACACACTCACCTGCATGCACACACACACACACACACACACACACACACACACACACACACAAACACACTGTCAGTGAAATGTCCAGGAGATGTCAACCATCAGGAACTCAAAGTTTCCAAGTTTGTACAACAGCTAGAAAATGATGGAGTAAAAAAAAAGAAATTGGGGAGAGAGAGAGAGAGAGAGAGAGGGATTCAGTCATGCTGCTTTTAAAAGCTCTCTGTGGACATGCTTAGTTCCTGGCCTGGGGCCCTGACAGATTCAGATACACGTGTACTATCTGCTTTACACACGCCTCAGGAAGCGAGAGATGTGTGTGTGTGTGTGTGTGTGTGTGTGTGTGTGTGCGTGTGTGAGAGAGAGAGAGAGAGAGAGAGAGAGAGAGAGAGAGAATGTCATGTAATTTCAATTTCTATCCTTTGATGTTTCAGTGAACAGATTTCTGATATCTCTCATGTTCCACATCTTTGGAATCTGCCTTTGTTATCTTAAGTTAATCTTATCCAGTTTACACACACACACACACACACACACACACACACACACACACAAACTTTGGGGAAAAAAATTCTCCATAAGGTCAAAAATGTCAGATATTCCTATTCTCGTGAAGCCATTTGGTCCCTACCAGGCCATAAATACACACCCCTAACAGGCACACACACACACACACACCGAACATTATGACTATTTCATCCCACTGCAGCTCGGTAAATTCCATTATCATTCACGAAATACCACCACGGGCCATGAGACGAGTAGAGGATGTGTAAAGAATGAGAGGAAAAGACAGCTGAAAAATTAAAGCAGGAATATATCCATGTAAAAGATTTGATTTGAAGCGTAATCATTTTAGGCGAGATGCAATCGTCTGCTGCTAATACGTTCGCGAGGATATTAAACCCTCAGCAGTTAGGTGTGGATGGTGGGTCGGATCGATGCTAATCGGCTCGACACGGCCTGATGGAGAGCAAACTGTGACGCCATGGAGAAGAGGAGCTCAGCTTAAGACTCAGATTTATCACGCAGCCATGTTTATTTAATCAATGGAGACGCCATTAGATAGATAGAATGAGTAATGAGCAAAATACAGGGGCGATTAGGTGCAAGGCAATAGCGTCATGGTCGCACGCGATACCAGGAGTGCTGTTGATTTGTTGCGCCGTCACCTTCGGTCAGGGAGATCAAAAGAGGCTGAGATGAAAGTTCACGTTGGGTTTGATGTCTTCACCTCGTTCGCCCTGTGTGTGCTCACTATCATTTCTCGAGGCTTCAACCCACACTCATCATCCCAGATAAACTGTTGTGATGATAATTGGCTGTCTGCGTCGAAAGGCCGATCGCCTACTTTTTAGAAATGTCTGTCACTATGACATCCTCTCACTGTCATAAACACTAGCGCATGAATAAAACATGGCCAACGATCAGCGGTGCCGGCAAGCAAACACAGTGTTGACTTGAGTAAATATTTCATCTCCGGGACGGCGCGCACCTTCCCGCCTCTGCTTCCTCTTTATTACCGACTTTTGTCGAACATTAATATGGGCAAGTCCATGGAAACTCCTTAATCTGCTTTATTTTGATGGCTCTTCTACTCGGTCTCTCTTTCTTCCTCCTGACTGATAATGCCATTACAGCGCACGCTCCATCAGTCTTCAAATCTCGCTGACGTATTAGATGTCAGTCTGTTTTTTTCCCCCTCCATCCTCTCTAAGTTAAAGAGTATTTGTCATCATCCTCTCCATAATACTTCATTCCGCCTTCTAGCCATCAGAGACGGGGTTTCACAAAGCACACAACTTTTGATCAAATTTCTTTCCACCTCATGCATCTACACCCAGTGGGATGTGTCAGCTTCTCTAATAAAGATACATACATTGATGCACTACTGAGCGATGCACTCAGAGATCTTATGAGGCCCCTTTTTTCTGCTGCACAAAGCTTCAGAACTTTTGGAACCAGAAAAAGTGAAACATGAGCAAACTTTCAAGCAGTTTCCCGCTGTATGGTTTCCTGAATTTGCTCAATTCCAGGAGTTTTCAGGTGTGTAAGTTCTGTAACCTGCTCAGGTCGAGTACCGTCCAGCTTCGTAGTTTTTGGTAGCTTCTCATTTCCAGTAATTTCCATCACCCATCTGGTTTGTGGTAACCGCTCAGGTCCAGTACTTTCCACCTGTGGGAGTTCTGGTATCTTCTCAAGTCCAGTTATTTTTTGATTAATAGTCTCTTGGACATGCTCAAGTTCAATATTTTCCAGCTGTGCGGTATCAGGGGGATCAACTCCAGCTGATTCTGTGTTGTCTTTTGCAATCCCCTAGATTCCAGATGTGTGGTATTTGGTACATGCTTAGCTTCAGTACTTTTCAAGTATGTAAATGATTTGACCTGCTCAGGTGCAGTACCTTCCTGCTCTGATCTGGTACCTCCAGTCATGTAACGCCATGTGGTATCTGCTATGTTCTCACGTCTAGTAGTTTCCAGATCTGTGGTTTCTGGAAAAACAGAACCATATTAATACTGCAAGATTCTGGCTTTCCTTGTCTAAACCTAGTCAATTTTAGAGGTGTTGTTTGTGTAGTACCTGCTAAGGTCTGTCAGTTAGTTTCCAGCTGTGCTGTTTCTTGCATCTGTAGTTCAGTAGTTGTCCAGCGTTGTGGCTTCTGGGCCTGTTCAAATCCAGTGTACTCCAGTTGTCTTTTAGTTTTCAGTAGATTTTAGGCATCTGTCTTTAGGGCCTGTTCAAGTCCATATTTTCCAGGGATGCAGTTCCTGGTGTCTGCTCATGTCCAGCAGTTTCCAACTGTGTGGTTTCTTGTATTTTCTCAAGTCCAGTAGTTTCTAGCTGTGGAGTTTCTGGTACCTTTTCAAGTCCATCAACAACAGGACAAAGTTTTTGTTTGCATAGACATTACATAGGTCCTGGAGCTACTGCAGCTTAAGGACCTTTTTCAGAGCAGGAGTGCCATAAAGAGACTCATGGGCATGTGGGGTAGATTCCAAAATTGGAGTCCCAAGAGAAACTTCAAGAATGGGAATCTTTCAGGGACAGTAATCTGTCAGGGGGTCTAAATTTTCCTTCTTGCACCCCTGGGGACCAAGCGTGGGTTTTTATAAAGAATCTGGACAAATTGTATTTAAAATTGAAAGAGATATAATATAAATATAATTTGCCAAACTAAATGCTAAAATGTGCAACATGATCAGAATGCTTGGTGTTTGTCTATGCTTTGTATGTGGCATGAGTAGTTTATTCTCTGCTCAGCACCACATACTGTGTACCTTAAGAATATTCTCAGAAACCCCACTCACTCTTGCACTGCTGGACAGTTTCCCTTCTTTTGTGCCTTACTGCCAATACAAATAACAGTGCTCTTCTATTAAAAATCATTTGGCACTGACTTTGAAATAACTACACAAAAAAATAATACATTTCAGTGCAACCACCAGGGTTTATACAGCAATGCTGGACACCTTCAACCAGCCTCAACCATGTTCCTTTCATCTCTCCCATTCATTTCCCTGGTCCCTATTACTGTTAACCATGAAATACAGTACAGTATGTGAGCTTGGAGTGAATAGAGCTGAATCTGAATAATCTTGAAGCTGAATACTCTGGCTGCACCTTGAAGTGCTCCAATTCACTCATACAAACTCCTCCTATATCTTACATGTCACTTTAAAGGGAGTGGGTTTGAAGAATTATGGAGCTGGGCTGTGCTTTCTAACTCCAGATGCCTTGAGGTCCACAATCGCGGCCTGGTATTGAAATATTTTATGGTGGAATTAAAATCTAGTGCCAGTTGGGTTTTTGTTCCGGCCTCCATTGGTCAGCAGTCAGACTGGTGTCATTTGTTTTGTATATTGGTTTGTTTGTTTGCTTGCTTGTTTGTTTGTTTGTTGTGATCCGCAAGTGGAAATGTTAAGAAATTACAATTCCTAGTTGATTACTTTTAAAGTAGAACTAGTTGACTAGTTGAACTAGTTGACGACCTGGATTTGGTAAAGACCATGAAGGTATGCATCTAAAGACAAGAAAGTGGCCACTACTACCACTAATTATGGCATTACATAACATTTACAATATTTATAAAAAAAATAAGCAAGTTTTCATAAAAAACTTTTAATGTTAACCTGTACAATTTCATTATAAAATCTCGAACAAGTTCTCTAACAGACTGAACAATAAGATTTGTTCCATTCCAGATTATGCATTGCACATCCTATGGTAGACCTACAATTGAAGAAAATTACTAGGTTGTGCTTAGGAAATGAGCTCACATAAAACACACATTGAGGCTTGAGGAAAGAAGGATATTTTTTATTAGTATTTTTCCATCTATCCATCTACCAATTATACTGTTGTTCTACAATACTGTGAAAAGGTCTTGACCATCACCACAACATACATACATCTTGACCATCACAGTACTGTATGTTGGGCCTGGAGCCAAGGTGGGCTACACCCTGAATGGCACACACATTCAAACACCCAATTATCCACTATGGCCAAACTGGAAACATCAACCAGCGTACTCTGCATGCCTTTGGACTGTGGGAGGAAAACCCAGAGAAAACCCACCAAGCATGAGGAGAACAGGCAAATTCCACTGCTAACCACTAAGCCACCACGCTGCCTCAATTACTGTAGCATTTTCCATTTCCATTTTACCTACAGTATTTGAAGCTGTCCCATGAGTTGTCTATCATCCCATCCATCCTCCTTCTGATGGATTTGAGACAAGTGCCTGACTTTGGTAGCAATCATATGAAATCATCATATTAGAGGATGTGTCTTACACTTATGTTAGTCTTTCTGAAAAGTTGCCCCTGTCTAGTTCCTATCCCTAACACACTGTACTGTAGATAGTGAAATGGGTGAAGCTAATCCAAAGGTGAGATTAGAACTTTTACAGGCAGAGACGTGAAGAATCATTAATTAGCTAAAGTATTGGCCAGGGCTGGTATGTGTTAGCAGAAAACAACTGTTGTCAGAGCTTCTGTTGTAGAGGATATTGAAGTAGATGTAAAAAGAAGTTGAGCAACAACTTTCTTCCTACCAGTCAGATATGAGAAATGAGCAGTGTTGTGGTGGTGTAAGACGTTGTAAAGGTCAAGGGCGCATGTGCGCTTTGGATCTCTGCTTCCTGCTCAGTGAAGAGATGACTTTGACAGAACTTGTGTCAAAATCCTTTTCAGCAATGTGTGTGCCTCTGTGAACATTTAAAAGAGTGAGACAAAGTTTGAGATTTTTTTAAAACTCACACTAAGCTTTTAATCTGGCACAAGTCAAAAGAGCCCACGGAATCAAAAGGCAAAATGCCGAAAAAGCCCTGAAGAATAACAAGCGCTACTATTCCTTTTGAAGGGTGGAATTTGATGTGTGTAGAGTAGTGTAGTATGTGTGTGTGTGTGTGTGTGTGTGTGTATGTGTGTCTTTGAGTGTGTGTTGTCTTCATATGCCCTCAGAGTCAACAATTAACCCTTGGCTGCTCAGAAGTGTTGCCAGATCCTCTCCACCTCCAGGGATGAGTTTCATTCATACTTCACGCTAAAGTCTATGGCATGGCGTGCCGCCAAGCTGGCCTCGGCGTGAGCAGTCTGTGCCAACCTGAAACGCTCTCTCTCTCTCTCTCTCTCTCTCTCTCTCTCTCATACACACCACCATGCCCGCTCTCCACCAGATGTGAGCCTGCCTCTCAAACAAAGGCTCTTTCAGGCTGCCTCCACAGAGAGCCGGCACTGTTTTCTCTCGGGTGAAAAGTCATGCCAAACTGTGGATCTGACCCTGAACTGCCACAATCCAAGGAGAAATGATATTATTAGCTTTGCTGCATAATTTTTTTCCCCAGCTTTCTTTCTCAGAAAACAATTTCCTCCGCAGTTGCTGCATGACAGCTGAATTGTCATTAACAGTGATTCTTATTTAATTCTCATTTTGGCATCAGTTCTTTAACAGGTGCTCGTCTGAAATGAAATCCATTAGAATTAAGACTAATTAAAAACTGACATACTGTAAGAGCTCAAAAATAGCATGACTTGGATAATGATCATAATCACATTTAATAATCGCAATTATTATTCTTGGATGGGGAAGTTTGCATGATTTGACTGCAGAGGTTCATTCCAGCCGAATAAGAGGTACATTTCCTGGCTGATTGGGAAGCAAGATGACCTGATTTAGCAAGTGGAATCAGGTGTAGCAAGTCGATTAGAATAAATCTGCCCTCCAACTGGCCCTTTGTGGGTGAAAAATGAAGCTCCCAAGCTTTAGATTTGTTCTTGTCACAGCTAATCCAGAAGTCGCTGCTTATCCACCCTGATCCAGATCCAGTCCGGGTTTTACAGCTTTCACACCCTGTTGAACTCGAAACACACCTGCTTCGTGTTTTACACATCGTCACACATAAGTGTATTGAAGGCATTTTTTTGTGAGGTTTTGCCCATCATTCCACAATCCTTTCTGTCTTTTTGGTTTTGACTAGCTAACTCTTTCATGTTTTTCATCTGCTCAGTCTATAGTTCTCAGTTTGCTTTTTGCTTTACACTTACGCCCACTTACATTCAACCGCTTCAGAATTCATAACAATGCAATGCATGACTTTGGGGAATGTTGAAAAGAAGGGCATAATATCATAATATTTCAGAATAAATGCCAGCAGTGTATCATTCCATCATATCGTTTCATAAGCCAAACGCACTAATTTATTATTATGTTTTTTTTTTTTGTTTTTTTTTTTAAACATTTTTAGTCATTCAAATTTTTTACTAAAAAGTGTTCAAGTCAAACCGGGACTTTTGATTGTGCAGAATAACAGAACACAGTTCTGAGAGTAAAAACTCTCTTTATCTCTCTATATAATTCCCTGATAGACTAATGCACTTATGCCAGTGTTTCACTAGTGCTTGGACACCATCAAGGTAGAAAGTGTTCTCAGTACGCCGGACTCATGATCGGACTGCCTGCTTTGCGTCTGAAACGCTGGCCTCCCAGGAACTCCTTTACTGTCCCAAAGATGTGGAAATGTCTTGGAGCGAGGTCAGGACTGTACGGGGGATGTGGCAAATAACTCCCAGTTGAGTTCCTGTAATGTGCAAGTGTTGGTGAATGATTGTGTGCACAGTTCAAGTTACAAGCTATTCTTTATAGCGTTAGCATCATTCAAATGTTTTACTGCAGCTAAAAGTCTCATTACCGTACTGTGTACCCAGTTTGTCTCGAACACCCTTCGTATATCGCCATTGAGGAATGCTGATCATGTTCACGTTTTCATTACAAATCCAAGTTTACAAATAGAAAAAAAGGCTAAACAATGTTTTTATAGAATGCTGTGAGTTGAAACTTCCTTATCAGTATCAGTGACACTCTAATATTAATCTGGTCCTGATTTATTGGCTAGTCTTATTTCCTCTGTTTCACTTAGTTTTCTGGCCAATCAGAAGCAAGGGTTCAACTGCACTGTGATATTCAAAGGTTTCTTTCTTTTTCTTTTTTAAAGAAGGTAGAATCAAGAAACATACAGCATGTCCCTAAATGTAATGTAATTACAGCTAAAAGCTGCAAAACGTTCCTTTTCCACCTGATCTGATGGGTGTTTCAGATTGACTGCTGTGAGAGACAATTATACTCACTTTGCACTTCAACAGTTTTGCACAGTTTGAACTTCAGATCGTGAACATGCAACATATCATTAGACGGAGATCATAAATTTCTCAGCAGTGTCTGATATTTAAGATATTTCGTTTTATGGATTTCTTCCATGTGGCTGCAGAGACACCAAGGTACTTATTAGAATATTAAAGGGATCATTATTTCTTTAAGTTTGCCTTAAATCGAAATTGAGGTGCATATAAGTACATTACCATCCATCCATCCATCCATCCATCCATCTAGGAACCTCTGAAGTCCAACAACGGACTGTAGAGCCCAATAGTAACCATTTGTGGCCAATAGGGACCATTGTATTTATTCCCATTTTTACAACCGTTGTAGGACCTCTGGTCAACATTCACATACGTATTCACCCACTATGGGCAATTTCACATTACACTAGGTATTGTTATTAATTTTCCTGCTTTGCACACCATGATGTTTGTCACCTGGAACAGAAGCACATTTTAAGAAACTGGAGCCAAATTCTCAATTCGCATTCTAAAGTTTAGTTGAGATACATTCCAGTTAGCCATACAGCTAGTTCTTGGAAAGGAAAAGAGTTAAATTTGTACTAAAGACACCATAACTTTGATAGATAACATCTTGATTTAGCTCAATGGGACTCAAGAAGCTTCATATGGGCTGAACTTTGGAATGCATTTTTGCACTTTGGAATTTGGCCCCAATTACTTACATTGTACTCGCATTCCAGGTGCATTCCAGGTGCATTCCATTGTTCTTCACGTTCGGTGTGCAGAGCAGGAAAAATTTATAACCAGCAAAACTCACAGTAATATACTTATATGCACCTAAACTGACTCAAACAAATTTCTTTAAGGGAGGGATGAAAGAGAAGGTTTTCATTAGAGTACTCGTACTTGTCTAACCAGCTGTGGCATAACAGTTAGGGGTCACCGAGGATAAAGTTAGTGGTTCAAGACCCAGCACAGTCAAGATGCCCTTAAACAAGACCCCTAACCCTGTTTACCCCAGGGGTGCTGTATCACGGCTGACCCTGAGCTCTGACGCCAGCTTTCTAACCAGATATGTCAAGAAAATTACTTCATTGCTCTGTTATGCATTGACTCTGACTAAAACAGGAATCCGGGTGCAATCTCTCTCTCTCTCTCTCTCTCTCTCTCCATTTATTTGTATGTCCTCAGTGAGTGAGAGCAAAAGAATGGCAGAAATGTAAACAGTCCAGCATCCACTGTTTCTTTCTGTCTATTAAGAGACACCGGGTTTTTCCAGCTGTTGCACCGAGGACTGTATTTCATTAGCGTTTTATTTTCAGTTACTCGCAGTGAAACAGCGGGTTTTTCTCTGCCAATCTATACGCACATCTGTGCAAACTTTACTATATTACAAGCTAAATTTATCACTTCCTCCGACACATACATGCACACTCCTCATAATATAATCTTTGGAGTTACAAACACACTATGAATTTCTACATCAGCATTTCAAAGGTTCTGACAGTCACTCTTTGTGTGTGTGTGTGTGTGTGTGTGTGTGTGTGTGTGTGTGTGTGTTTGTGTGGACTGGCCAGAACGAACGTCACAGACTGCAGACAATAAATACAGTAAATCCCCTACATACAGCCATTCGAGTTATAAACTTTTGCACATACGAGCATGCATTCACGTGTCTCCAGAAACAAGCATAAAAGCCGCGAGGATGAAGCTGGTACTACTAAGAAGAATTTAGTTGTATCCAGTTCCTCCCTGTCACTAGGGGGCTCCCACTTTAAGGCTACTACTACCACCAGTCAGGAAGGGCAAAAGACTATCACGTGTTTCCTCCGAACCGCGTGATGCCAGCCGACCGGATCTTTTCGAACTGCTTGCTCCAGTGGGGGCGGCGTAACACACTCGTAGGACAGCGTTACCCACTCCTTCCACTCGCGTGAGCTCACAGCTAGTTTTATACTGTCACATGAAAATGTCCAAGTTGTTAATAATGTTTAATAATAATAGAATTTTTTTAAATTCATTTATCTACATTAGCCAGTTTGTTCTGGTTTTTAAGTGTTAGTGTTATGAACGTTCTGTTTCTGTTTTTCCAACTTCAAGGCACGGGGCTTTCCTAGGTTACACATTTGAAGTGATATTTATTTGGTTCCTGTAGTAAAGAACATAATTAATGTGTCAACATATTTAAATGAAAGTTGAGAAAGAGCTATTTGGACATAACCCCGCCCCCTTATTGCTGATCGATATCGCTATCCGTGCCTTCTCTTCTCTTTCGTAAACTCATAAATAAATCCCATTATTCATGCTGTCGTAATGAGTCCTTCCACAATCGCTGCACAAAATATACATCCACTGTACGACATTAGCAATAAAAGTAATAAAAGTGGACTCCATTTTAACTTAAACACATCTCCTGCTATACTGAACTTCCAGCCTCCTAAACACACAGTATGAGTGCAGATCAACCGCTGCTATCCGTTATCGCCCAAACGAGGATGAGTTCCCTGTTGAGTCCGGTTCCTCTCAAGGTTTCTTCCTGTTGCTCATCAGGGACAATCTGATCATTGATTTTCCTTATTTCACACATTTCCTTAAACTTTTTTAACTCATTTCCCAAATTTTTTTTTGCGACAATGATCATTTTTAAAGGTAATTTCAGAATTTCATCCTTGCAGCTTTAGATTTTCCAAGTAATACATGTCTGATGTTTGTTTTTGTTAGTTTTTTTGAGACGGTCTGTCTCAACACCTTTTCACTGTGTTCTATAAAGAAAATACGATTCCGTCTATATTTCATTCCATTTTCTTTTCAGAAATGATATGGAAAGTGTGAAAAAAAAGCTCTGTAGTGTTCGTCCTGGTACAAAATAAATAAGTGTGAGAATATAAAACATGTGCGTCTCGGTGTGAGGTGCTTGGCAAACAAAAAAAGAGTGAGATCAAGTGTGTTTTACCAAGATAGGAAAAGATAAGCGAGCCTCAGTTACCGAGAAAGTTTCAGTGACTGAACAATTGTGTGTGTATGTCCAAATACGTGGCTCACAGCTGACCCGCCGTCCCACTCGGCTTGGAGGGAAGAGATGCTCCTCTTGTCTGGTGATGTTTGTTTTCCTGACCCTCATGCGTGCCTCACGGGACCCCTAACATACGCACACACACATGCACGCACACACGGACTGCATGCTAACCTTCCTCCCGATGACCTTTCACCCCACAGACAATAGCCTAGCAGATGTAAGAGCAATGCGGCCTATCTGTTCGCAACCTCCAGTCTTTCTTTTTTTCCCTTTCTCTCACTCTCTACCTCTGTTTCTCAGTATAATTCAGTTAAATCTAGAGTTCTTTTATTGCAATAAAAAATAAGGGAACGGTTATATTCCTGAAGTTTGGAGGGCATAGTTTTCAAATGAAGAATAATAGAAAAATTTGAACATTGTTTTACTCTTTTCCTGGTTATTTAATTTATTCTCGTTCTCTCTAGCTTTTTTTTTTTTTTCCTTCTGCAGAACTCATAAATAATAAACAGAAATGCCTCGAAAGCAAGTACTTATATACAGTATATTTTATATATAGTATACTGCATTCAGTGTGTGTGTGATGTGTGTATGTGTGTGTGTGTAGCTACTTTCACCAGACGGTCTCCGACATGCAAGGGTTGTGTTAGTACCGTACAGCCTCTCTCCTAGGATCGCCGCTCCAGATGACCACGGGAGTGACCTCGCTTCTGCTCCCAGACTGAATGATTTGCCATATGGCCTCGCGGACCCCGCTCAGACCTGGATCCCGAATCACACACCCACACGGATACACACCCGCACACTATCATCGGAGGACACGCTCCTAACCTGGCCTACTTTCATGTGCTACATAGCGAAGCTCGGTTTCTGCTCCTTTGCCTCGATCATCCATCATTCTCTCCATATGTCCATCTTTCTCTGCCCCTTTGCCTTCTGGTGCTACTTTATATATCATTCCTCCCTCTCATATTACATCATCATTTCTTTAGATTTAGACAAACAAGTCGATTAGACGACGCTGATTTTCATTGAATAACTTAAAAACGTAGCATTCTTCATTTTCATATGAAGTCATGAGACCTGACCTTGAATCACAGATGCAAATTAATACGCTAATGTTTCTTTCTTTTTGTCTTTTTTCTCTTTTCTTTGTATATGAATATCGGTATCAATATCCACTGTATTGTCGTCATTATTTAGTTCGACCATGCGGCGTGTATCACGCCATTCCAAAGCCTCCAGGTAAAAGCATTATGCCTCATAGCTGACGAGCAAGCAAGAGATTAACAGAATAAAGAAAGCAGATAGAAAGCAGCACAAACAGATCGGGTTTCTGAGCGAGGCCAAAAGAGCAGCTGGTAGGCCTGGTGCTGCATACAAAGGCTTCCTCACTACCTTCCCTTTCCATCTATCTGTCTCTTTATGATATCTATATCCTTCACCCCTGCCTTATTCCTGCACGTTGTCTGTCTGCCACCTTCTTTCCTGTACGATCCTTTCTATTTTCACTGTCTCGACTTTACTTCTCAATCCCGCCTCAGATCATTTTATTACACTGTACTCTACTTCGTTTTTATGGCTTCCTCTTTTAGTCTCTCCATCAGTCTTTCTCTTATAAATCAGTTCTGGTCTGCTTTTATACTTTAAAAGAATAAGCTTGATGTCAAAAAATGAAAGGAAAGAATAAAACTTTGTCATGTTTGGGAAAAACTATTTACTGTAGATTTATTGTAAATATCTTGGCTGAAATGTTTTATTAGCAGAATGTCTGTCATAAATATGCCATCTATTTTAATCATGATCCCTGATGAACTCCTCATTCGTAGACTCCCGTCTTGCTACGATCTTTTGGATCTAACTTAATTGTATCAATATGGATAAGTTTGGGAAATATTAAGAAACAAAACAAATAACAAACAAAGCTCCTTTAATCTTCACATTCCCTACCAGTTTATGGATTCCCTGTTCATTTCTAGCAGTCTCTTTTGAACCTAAAGGAGGTCTTTATCCCCTCTGGGCTCCCTAGTCCCCTTCAGTCGACACTGGCTTGAACTCCTTTTCCACCCAGTCTACAGAGGCTCATTATCATCATTTTGTTTCCCATTCTTTTCGGGTCTACAGAGGTGCACGGTCACATTCCGAGACTTGTTATCCACTTTCAGTTTACAGAAGCTTGGTACTCCCCTTCAGTCTATAGAATCTCATCATTTACTTCCAGGTCTACAAAGCGTACCTTTTTCACCAGATGATTATTATAATTAGCTCACCATACTGTAGCTGGAAGCTTACAGAGACCTGGAAGTAGGTCTGTCTATTATCTATACATCGTTTCCTGGTTATGGTTTTGGCAGGCCTGGGCCCTATCCCAAGGAACTTGGTGCACAAGGTAGGGTAAGCTCTGGATGAGGTTTCAACCCCCAAACAAGCTCACACACCCATTCATACACTATGGCCAACCTGCCTACAATGCATGTCTTTGGACTGCGAGAGGAAACTGGAGGATTGGGGGAAACACAAAGTATGGAGAAAGCTTGCACATTCCACACACAGAAGGCAAAATTCCAATTCCCAACTGCAAAGGTGTGAGGCAACAATGCTGACCGCTAAGCCTTTATGCTGCCTCCATTAGCATTTTTCATTTACATTTCACCATCACCACTTCCATATTCCTGGCTGTCCCTGGTGTTGCCCCAACACTCGAAGTGCTAAGCAACAGTGCTAACCACTAAGCCACTGTGGTACCCTGGGAGAAGATAATGAGCCAATAAAGCCTAGAACATAGTAATGACTGTAGAATGCTAGGTGACAAGTGGGTGAAAAAGTAGGTGGACTCAGTAGACCCGAATAGTCTATCATCAATCTAACATTGTCCTTCCTTTTTACAGGAGATATGTGTCTTTTTCAAACATTTCAGTCTATAAAGCTCCTTGTACTTTTCCAAATTCATATCCCCATCCAGTCTAGAAGTATTTCACTATCCACTGAGCCCAGCCATCTTTTATGACCTCCTTGTCACTTAGCATTCTACAGATAGTCATTATCACTAGCTTCCCATCTCATTCCAGTCTATAAAGGCTCAATATTACGTTTACATTTAGGTATTTAGCAGACGCTCTTATCCAGAGAGACTTACAAAAAGTGCTTTGAAGTTTCTGTCATTGGATAGACGGATAGAGTCTTGCTATCTCCACCCAATTCCTGATCCTCTTCCTTGTGTATATACCAACCTATCTTTTTTATTACCTTAACTACTAGGAGTCAACAAATGGTCATTGTCATTAGCTGTTTACCTCCTTCACATTTCTTTCCAGGTCCCTATTATCACCAGTCATCAGAGGTTTCATATCCAGGTCTATTCTATAGAGACTGATTATCCTTTATCCCGGTACAACTCAGTGTCCTTTACCCAGTTTACAGAGGAGCCATTTTCCACTCATCGAAAAACACCTAGTCTCAAAAGGTTCACGAAACTTAGGCCATCCCTTTACCTCAATTCCAGTCTACAGAGGAACATTTGCTCTTCCGATTTCTCTGTTTTAGGTAAAAAGATTATGCTTGATCTTGCTTTTTCTGCTCCCTATCACCTACAGTACCAAGTGTCCCACTATACCACTATCTTCTTTTAACCCATTATCCCCTTGCTGTCTACAAATGGTTGATCCTATCACCTTCTATCAAGGCTCAATATGTCCTTCTGGGTCACCAGTACCTACAGTATCTTTGGTACCTCAGTATCCTACTTGTAGTACATACTCAGTAGTACCTATAGTTTTACATTATGGCCTCGGGGTCGCTTCCCGAGAACACTTGGCTTCAAAGTCTGGTTGATTTTGATCAGTAAGAACACAATCGTTCCGCACTCCCGAGTCTCAAGAAGATTTGAGATATGGAACCAATCATGCCTGAGAATGGAAGTAGATCACTGTTTAGACGAGACGTCACCAGTGCTGTCTGTCTCAGTTGTTCTGCCTTAATTCGATCTCATCCTCGAACTACACAGCCATTGCTGAAGTAGGAAGACACACAAGAGGATTACTCTTGACATTTTTTCCCCAAAATATCAATATTTAAGGCATAGCCTGATGCCTAACAACAAACCAAGTATATACAGTATACTGTCATCTGCTTCATCGGTGTAAATACATAAGTGTGCCTGAGCAAACATAATGTGAATGGAAGTGGGGAGGGAGGTATATTTGTTCCTGCACACAGTACAAATCAATCATGCCTAATGTGAAAATGCCCTTACTATCCCTTTCATGGTGCCTATTCTTATACAGTAACTATGGATGCCCTTCCAGATCCCCATGCCCGTTCAGTCTACAGAGGTTAATAACTTAATGGATTTTCCTATTCCCTGCAAGTCTATTGTATATCATATGCATATAACATTTCGCTCTAGAGGAACTTAGTGAAGACTGCCACCTCCGTTTAATATTGTAGAGGGGATGTCCTTTAGCATAGTTCATTAACCTTAAAGGCTTCCGATCCTATCCCAACATACCTTATTCAGGTAAACAAAGTTTCCTCATCCATTCCAACTTCCCTTTCCTTTTAATCTACACAATGTCCTTAATGTCTTCCAGGTCCTGAACTCCTTCAGCCCACTCCTTTTTGTTTTTAAGCCGCAATCTCCCGCTAGTCTCCGGAGGTTCCCTATCTCCTTCCAACCCGAATCCCCTGATAACAGACAAAGTTTCCTATCTCTTTCCAGCTGACAATCCCCTTTAAAGCTCATAATACCCCGCCGGTCTACAGAGACACACTGTCCATTTCCAGCTTCCTATCTCCTTTCAACCTACAGAGGTTCCCTATTTCATAAAACACTTCCATCACCATAGAGTCTACAGAGACTCTGTGTCTCCATACCCTTGTCCCAAATCATTATAAAAGC
>JAQQZT010000002.1:3352420-3363012 GCA_030068275.1 Clarias platycephalus
GCAGTTCTGAAGGCGAAAGGGGGTCAAACACCGTATTAGTATGGTGTTCCTAATAATCCTTTAGGTGAGTGTATAATCTAGAGAGTGAAAGCTTTTCTAACAGGTGCATGGTCTATTTAGCGAAAGCAAATCTACTGAGTTGCAGCTAACCTGGAGTTTGAACTAATCTAATGATAAAAAGCTAATCAAGTGAGTGAAAGCATACAGTAGCGAATGGGTGAAAGTTTATCTAGGGAGTAAAAGCAAATCTGGTAAGAGACAAGAAAACTAACAAGTAGCAGCTATTCTAAAGGGTGAAAGTTCATTTAGTTGGCAAAACTATAAGCTAGGGAATTAAATATATTAAATTGGGTTCAGTTAGTGAGCCAAAGCAAATCTAGCTAAGTTTCAGGTAAATCAACCATAACTTCTAATGTGGCATTTACGCTAATCTACAGTACTAATAAAAACCTAAAAGTAGGTAGTTCAAACTAAAAATGAAGTTTCTGACTGTAAGCTGTAAAATGACCTGACGCTAAATCAAGTGAGCGAAAGGTATATCTATGGAGTAAAAGTAAATGTGGTGAGGGACAAGTAAACAGCTATTCTGACAAGAAAGCTAACATTTTTTTTTCTTTTTGTTAAAAAGGCAAGATAGTGGGTGTATGTTTGTTAAGGGTTTGAGAGTGAATCTAGTAAAGGACTAACTATGTTACAAAGTGACAGAACAAAATAAGAAAGTGCAAACTTAAACTTAAAATGAATTAAAATAATAATAATAATAATAATAATAATAATACCTTACTGACTGAAAGCTATCCCAGTCAGTGAGTGGATGCTTAGCTAGCAGCTGATTGTTTACCCAGGGAGGGAAAGCAGATCCACTGAAGTAACCTAGCTAGTGAAAGCTAGCTTATAATTATCTAGTTATTGAAAGCTATTCTAACATGTGCAAATTTTCCCTAGTGACCTAAAAAAGTTAGCAAGCCACTGAGAATGATTTGTCATCTGAATACTATATTTCAGTAGAAAGTCCTGGGTAAGGATAAGAGAAGCTTAGCATGAAAACTATTTGACTTCAGCAATAACGTGAGTGAGCAAAGACGGCTAAACAGGAGAGCTGTAAGGGGCTGGGCGCTTTAAGTCGATCACTTTCACATGGAAATTTTTGAACTCAGCACTGCTGCCACGTTCCAAAGCCTAAGTGCTGTGAGATTGTCTTGAGGTCTAGAAGTTACAGTAACTGTAACATTTAACTGCAGTGAAGAAATTCAATTAACACAGAGAGAGAGAGAGAGAGAGAGAGAGAGAGAGAGAGGAAGTGCAAGTAGATATTCATTCCAACAGATAAACAGACAACTATCACTGGTTAAATTGGCACAGTTACGACTTTAGATATAACTACAGTATTAGCGCTGCTTTGACCCAGTCTCAGGAAACACATTCATGAAATGAGAAAATTAGACTCCTCAAGCTCAGGATCCAGGATTTGTACATTTGCTACAGCACACAGTATTCCTCATAAATGATTATAAAAGTATTTCATAGCTGTGTTATCAGGTTAAAACAAAATGTTACAAACATTACATTGACAAACAAAGAAGGGCACAATTTAGCATTTTTACAACCAAATTTAACCATATAGATATCAATTTCATACGTTATGATTTTTAGGAGGAAAAACATACAGTATATCATGTTTGACTGTGAGATGAAAGGTCTTCAAAAGATTATTTGATCAGCACAGGTGAGAACAAAGACAGAAGATACAGTAGTAAAAGATCCAGTAGTAATTTTTAGTTGTTGACCATGTTAATTTGCAATGTTAAGTGTTGGTACTGGGTTGCTTTTGAAAATTAGAATACGTTTGAAGAAATTATGTCTAAGCAATACTGAACAGTTAAGCAAATGACCCCTAACACAATGTTGCAAAAATGACTTCAAAGGCAAAATTAATACCAATGTTTACCAGTGGACCCCTAGGGGGCATGCTACTAAATGCATGCCCATAACAACAAGCTCCATGAACACCATAATACAGCATAATTTGAAAGCTAAGATGCACCTTACAGTAATGTTTCCAAAAGAAAATAAAGCAGAGAGGTAAATTATAACACTAAGAGATGCATGGCATGAGATACACACTCTGTTTGGGGGAAGCTGTTGTGTACAGGTATGTCTTTATCTCTGTTTGAAATTCTAAACCCTTTAAGAAACTTAATGGACCATGGATGTTCTCGGACAGTGTGCAAATGGATGTTAATTGATGTAAATGGTCCAAATAAAGGTGAGAAATTTGGTTTTTTGAAGTTGTACTGTACTTAAACCTACGTTGTGTTTAGGTCATTTATTCATCATTTTGTTGAATTAGTAATTCAAACCATCACAAACATCAACACAACTATATACCACATTCATCCAACATTAGAGTTCTTGCTGGGGACATTTTATTTATTTATTTTTCTATCTTACTTCAAGTGCTGCTACAACATAAATAGGTCACTAACAAGTTTAGGACACTCTCCTGTCAGAGACGCTGACGTGTGCATGTAGACGTAAAATCCCATTAACGCGAGCAGGGCACATGTATGATCCGGTGTGCAGAGATAACCAGGTGACACGTGCGTCCGTGTACTCACCTTCAGGCCACCGAAATGCCACAGTGACATGAATCACGGTGCGGGATATGGAGTGTGAGTAATGTCACTCACCAGGGCTGTCAATCAAACATCGCTCACACACAAAGGGCTTTTAGAGATGCGCTCACGTACAGTGCTGAGGAGACGGAAATTATGGATTGGTCACTGTGCAGCTCTCTTATGACTGATTATTTGTGTTAAAACCGTACATGTTGATTTCAGGAGGTTTATGGTTATACAGTAACAGTACATGATACATGCAGAAACACTTCTTAGCCCTGTAGCTGGTTTCTGTGGTCTAATGAGATGCTTTCAGCTAGAAAAATTACATAAACTGCAAAATGCATCTGTTTGGTTCTAGCTACAGCCCCAGAAATATATCATGCATGTTTATCTGCTCTGCTGCAGTCTTTTGCGAAAAAAAAAAAGAAGTTTTTACCGAGTATTCAATTCAGTCAATTGATATTCTTGCTAAGGTCTGCATCCTCAGGGCCCAGGCCACTAGTCCATGCATTATCAGAATTTAGGCATCGTACAGATAATCAAACTTACATTTCGTGGAAAAAAAAAACTCCAGTATTATCGTGCATTCTGAAAATTCTAAGAGTTGAAATATGGTGAGTTTAATAAGAGGAAGTGTGTGGGCTTGCAGCGGACCGCGGCCTGATTGGACTCTCAATGAACTCATTAGCTGGCCGAGGCACTGACGCCCTTACCAAGTGCCAGGGGGTCCAGTCATCCTCTCAGCCTCTCACTCTACCCACGCACTCCACTTTAATGCAGTCTCTTCCTTCCTTCACTGAGATGTTTCTGAAACTTTCATGCATCCATTGTCTAAGAGTGCTAAATGTGCTCACTTCTCACCTCTTCTCACTGCGTACTGAACTGTCATCCAGACTCGGGGCTTTTCTTATCGCCCCTAATACCGATGATACTCTGCCGGTTCTGCCTGTCCTTGCCTTCCCGAAGATGCCTCCGTCTCAGCTCACCTTATGGATATCTCAGCCTGGATGAAGGCTCACCACCTCCAGCAGAACCGTTCAAAGCCGGAGGGGCTTGTCATCCCAGAATAGTCTGCGCTGTCGAATGCTGAAGAGAGATTCTCACAGGATTGAGTTCTCAAATGTAAAACTGCCAGTATTGAGAGCTCCATGCTGTACTATGCTTAGACTCCTAGCTGAGGCTACTGTACATATTCTGGTATGATTCACCAAAAAAAAAAAAAAAAAAAATCATGTAGCCTATCAGCTAACACACAAGACCTATACACACACCAATCCATATACACACACTTTTATACACTAATTTAAGGAACACCAATTACTGTAGCCTAATCTGCATGTCTTTGGACTGTGGGAGGAAACCGGAATGTCCAGAGGAAGCCCACCAAGCACTGGGAGAACATGCAAACTCTCTGTATCACTGTATCAGATTAGTTCTTGTTCTTACAAAGCTCTCTGCATCAGTGTATTTAAAAGGGGAACAGTATACAGTACACACAAAAGTGATAATAATACTTATTATCAGAACCTGAGATTTCCTGGTCATGTCTTGTTTTTCTTTTTGATCTGGCTAAACAGTCCTTTGAAACTTAGGAACATTAGATGTTCCTTGTTTGTACCTCGAAAGAATGTTTAAAGGTATCATAGAAAATTACCATAGATTCTAAAAGAACCCTTTTAGAACCCTTTTAGACATATAAGGTAAACTCTTAATTAGCCAAATATCACCTGAAAAGCCATAAGTTCAATAGCTACTGCATCATGCGAGCTGGTAAGTATTTTTTTACTCCCAAGTATGTGAGTTGGCTTGTAATTACATTATTTTATCATCCACACATCTTAATGAATATACAGTAGGTTATGTAGTTTGTTTCTTTGCAAGTCAACACATCAGAGGCTTCATGATGAGCATCGGGTAGCATTATGACGAGGCTATTAATTGTTGTTAATTGTGAACCTGTGCTGTGCATATTTATTTATTTATTTATTTATTTTTTGCTGTATAAAGCTTGTCAGGCTAATTACTCTAGTTAAAGCTTGCCTTTTAATTTACATATTACATGCTAACCGTTGTGTATGTACATTTAGTAACATTACCAGCGATCCTCACTACTTCCTTTAATGTTTATTTATTCATTTATTTTTATGTAAAGCCACTATACACATATAACAGCAACAAATTGTGTGTCAAATCCCACAATCCAACAACTTTTGGTTGTTAAACCCTGGTGGTGCCATTAATTTGTGAATCTTATGGACAACATTGGATCCTTCAAGGTTATTTCAAAAGTTAGAATGTCATTGATGAAACGATGTCAGAACAACGTTGACTGTTGATGATGACGATGGGAGAACGCTGAACAAATGCCCACAATGTTGCATAAATGACTTTAATACCAAACCGATGATGTGAGCAGAACTGTCAGAGACCCTTACTGACAGAGAAACACTCTACTCAGGGGTTTGTTATAAATCCTGCCACCAGGAAACAATCAAAGAACTACAAATGCATTTTTTATGGAATCTTTAATGATTCACGAGACGGTTCTTGGTTTCCTAAAAGGTTATCATGTATCCAATTTTGAAATTTCTGACCTGAGAACATTTCACTGTAGAGTTATTTATGGAAAGATTACTCAAAAACTAAAGAAAAGTTTAGATTCAACCTACACAAGCATACATGCTTAAATAAAGTTTATTTATTTATTTATTTATTAAGACATTGTAAGTTCCTCAAAGCCTTCTTGTGCAAACGCTCTGCTTATACTGTAGCTCTATATACAATAGATCCTTCAACGATTCCCCCAGAGAACCAGGAAACTATGAGGGATTTCAGATTTAATGAATACAGGTATGCACTCTCATATAAAAAGGTTTCTTTAAGGATTCTTTAAATAATGAAGTGTTCTTGGTGTCTATAAATCCTTTCCGAAATGTCTTTTAATCAAGAACACTTCTGTAAGTATTTCTTCTCTGAAGTGAATACAGAAAGTGTAAGGGATCTAAATGTACACAGTTGTATTTGTGTTTCTGCGTATGTTTCTGTAATGTACACAGTTGTATTTGTGTTTTATACTTTGCTATGTGGGTTTAGTGGGCCGTCTTGTCACAAGTGTGGCTCGAGGCTGTTGTACAAACCATTACAGGGTTAGATGGTCCTTGTGATGGTGTGTCAAGGCACATTATGTGAGTTTATCCCTTTCCACAAAGGTGTACAGTATATAGTAATGTAAAGAATCCTAAAGTGGGCCAATTATTAAAATTTCACTTTTCATTCAGATGGGTCTTCAGTGCCTGTATTTAAAAAAAAATCTCTGCTTTTTTTTCTGTTTTTGAACAAGAGACAATTAGACTTCCCCCATAATGTGACCTCATATAAGAAGAGCCCCTCCCTCGGCATGTTGCTTGGTTCTGCTGTTCTCTGGAGTTCAGCAGTAGCTCATTTGCATAGACACTGAAATGCCATGTTTCGGAAGAGGAGTGTACAAGAGGGAGTCTGAGATATAAAAACTGGATTATCTGAGGAGTATTTCAGCTGAAGCATTAACACACACACACACACACACACACACACACACACACACATTCGGGAGCTCTGAGACCTGTCCTAACTTGTTTAAAGAAATAGTCAAATATGGGACCTTTAATGTTCATGGATCTGGCGGTTGATAGAAAACGATAGTTTTGGGAAATGCGGCGTAGACCTAGAGGAGTCTTCTCGTCTTCTCTCGTGGCTGTTTTGACAGTATGCTGTGGTTTGATGTCATTTCATGAACCTGTTTGACTTCAATGATATTTGTATCTGTAATGGTGTGTCTGCTGGCAAATGAAGAATTAGAGGGAAAATATTATATTAGAAAAGTCTAATTGCTGTTTATGTTTTATTCAGTATATTGTTGTTGGTGCTGATCTATTCTTCTTGTTTTAGGGTGTAATAATATGTAGAGGTCACATATACAGAAAAAAAAAAAAAAAGGAAATACAGAGTTTTCAGCATCACATTGCAATGTTACGAACGTAAGGAATAATTAACACACTGTCGGTGACATTCGCACATCACAAGTGCAGCGGGATGCAGTAAGTAAACTGGAGGATATAAATAACTACAGTTTCTGTTCAGAGCAGCATGTAGTCACACACGGGGTACAGAGATATAACCAAAAATAACATCTGTGAGAACCGTACTGAGTGATAAATGGTGCTAGAACAGCAGAGCAATATTGTAAAGAGAGAGAGAGAGAGAGAGAGAGAGAGAGAGAAAGGGATGAAGTCTATATGAATGTCTGAAGGAGTGTGCTCTGTGTTTGAGTACACACTACTGCTATTGCACACCGAGAGAAAGAGATGTCATCAGAAGTCGGGCATCTGAGACCAAACCAGCAATGCTGCGAAAGAAATGAAAGAGTGAGGAGATGGATAGATTTATTAGGAAAAGACGTCAAAGTTTAATATGTGTGTGTCTGTGTTTGTGTTTATGTGTGTTTGTGTGTTTGCGTATTGATGAATGAGACACTTGTCGAGATGAAGGTCGGTGTTTTTCATTAAAAGGTCCACATTGTTCGGCTTCACTCTATCACCATCAAGTGGCCATGTTGGGAAGTGCAGCATCGAGGGAATGACGAGAGAGAGAAAAGAGAGAGAAAGAAAGAGAGAGAGAGAGAGAGAGAGAGAGAGATCCAGCCAGCTGTCCTGTTATCTCGAAACCTCATCCTCTAGGCTTATTTGTTCTGTGATGGTGATTTACGTAAAAGTTCCAGTAGTGAAACAGTAAACAACGAACAGGATTAACAATAAATAAAGTAATGAATGAATAAAGGAATGATTAATAAGTAAATAAATCACATTCTTTTTTTTGTAAATTTATGTAGGTGCTTTTTATTCTATTCTTAAATTTATTTATTGATTTTAAAAATCTGATTATATGTTTCTTTACTTTAGTTGACAGTACAATGATAATAATAATAATAATAATAATAATAATAATAATAACTATAATAATAATAATAATAATAATAATAATAACTATAATTGAAAATGTGTTTTTTGTTTTTCAGATATAGTCCAAACACATTTTTAGATTAAATTCTTGTCGCATTAACAGAAAGCTAGATTAGCTCTATTTTTATAGACACAGTTTTAGCCTTTCAAAAATTCATCAAGAAAACAGTCTTGACCTCTGCAGTAATAAAAACTGAACTGAATGATTAGCAAACGGTTTCCGAAGTCTACTGCGCTTCACTCTTTTGTTTGAGTCGCAACATTCCTGGATGCTTCTGCGGCGGCTGCGACTAAAATGACTCAGTTTAGCAGTTTCACTCTTGTTACTTTTTTTTCTCGAACGCTCAAGGCAGGTGTTAGCAAACCTGTTCACAAAGCTACAAATACAGCAATTAGCTTAACAAAACACTTGGGTTTTTTCAAGCTGACATCGAGTTGTTTATTTGCTGTGAATGAGGCATGTTTCTTGATTTGCATACAAATAATAATTCTGAAATAAACACGATTAAGGAAAAGAATTTCTCTGCAGATCAAACACTACGGGCTGCATCGCGTGCACTTTGGTCAGTAGAGAGGAGTGCAGGTGAGTCTTTCGTCCATGTACAAGAAACCTGTTGTTTTATTGTATACTTTCGAATACAAGTGTGCTGTTTTGTCCATATCTTTTAGTCCATGTGTGGAAAAAACATCGTCTTTAGTCAAAATATGATAGAATGGCCCTGAATTCCAGAAATGAAAAAAGCCTCAGAAAAAAGAGGTCAGTCTGTATCTACAGATGTTTGTTGGATTTATCTATATGGACATGGTCGTATCCAGTGGTGGATTTAGATATGGGTATATCATGTAGGGCTGTAGGGGCTGAGCAACCAACCAGAGTGACGTCTTTCTATTACTTTTTGGCATGGCGCATTTTTTCATGTCAGCATGTGGGTCAGTGCATCTTGTTGGTGCCCTGATTCTAGTTTGTCAGCGACGACAGGGACTGACTGGGAAGGTCTCTCCTTATTACTATTATTATTTACAATAAATTAATTTATATTGTTCAAAATGCCTGAATAAAATTCTAATGGAAAGGGTTTTTGTTGTTGTTGTTGTTGTTGTTGTTTTGGATATTTCACCCAGGCCACCATACACACTTACACCGCCACTGGTTGTATCTTTTCATTTATTGATGAAATTATTTACATTAGTTTACTAGATATTTCAAATGATGGTGTCTTTAAGTCTTTACATGGAAATAGGAGTGCGTATTTTTATCCATATATGGAAATATGATAATATCTTTTAGTTCTGATTTAGATATGGTCATGCTTTTTGGTTGATATATTGACATGACCAAATATGGCCTTTAATATACAAGTGAATTATATAACAACAACATGTCAGAAATATATAAAACACACAATTGCTGACTTTTAAACTCAATGAGATGAAGCTAATCACCTTCTCAGTGACACACAAAGCTTTGGACATTTGGACTTTGCAATTTTTGCCCACTTTTCTGTCGAGAACTGTTCAAGATAAGTTAAATGTGATGGTGACTGTTTGTGGACTCAGTCTCCAAGTCATTCCACAGATTTCCACTAGGGTTTCAGTCTGAGCTCAGACTAGGCCAGGCCTTCAACAACTGTGTGGTCAGTTTTGCTGTGTGCTTTGGGTCATTGTCATGTTGGAAGCTAAATGTTTCAGAAGAGGGCAGCAGATTTTTCTCAGCTGGTATTTTGCCCCATCCATTTTACTTTTATCCTGACAAGTGCTCCAGGTAAACAGCCCTTAACAAGATGTTACCGCATTAATGATTTACTGTAGGAATGGTGTTATTTGGATCGTGAGCCTTATTGGATTTCCGCCAGACATATTGTTTCAACTTTATTCTCACCTGACCACTTGTGTTTTTGCAAAGCTCAGCCATGACTGCATGTGACCTTTCTTGAAGACTTGGTTTTTCTTGCAACTCTTCTCTACAAACTACATTAGTGGAGAATTTCTGATATTGTTGTCACATACACACAATGAACACTCTTTGTAATAAATTCCTGCAACTGCTTCAGAGTTGCTGTAGGCCTCTTAATAGCCTCTCTGACCAGTGTCCTCCTGGCTCTTTCATCCAGCTTAGAGTGACATCCTGATCCTGACCCTGACTTCATTCTGCTTTTGAAATTAGCTTTATTTGATTAGCTTTATTGTAGGGGCGGGACCTTTTTAAAACACTAGAGACAACTATCTGTGTCTTCATTTCAGGCTTCAGTGGAGATGATTCTTTTCTATATCCACTGCAATAATGTGTATTTTTTATCCATAATTCCATATTTGAATTTATTAGGGCCCAAGCACTATGATATCAGCGGGATGATGTCATAGCTATTACATCATTGTCATTGCTGTGATAGTGCTGATATCTGAAAGTGCTGATGTCCTATAGTTCTAATTTCTGAAAGTGCTGATGTCATTGTGTGTAAGGGCCGTCTTGTTGTACTAAGGATTTGTTTTTCCAGAGAGATATGGAGTGCCTTTTACAACATGCTGTGTATGAAAATATGGGTGTGTCCTTAATCCCTGTAGATTCTGCTCATGTATAAAATATGACATCATCACAGTGTACATTAACTTGCTAGGATAGATTAACCTGAAAGGAAGTCTAAAAGGTTTCTACACACACACACTGGAAAGTGGCACCTGATTCATGTACCTGTTCTCTAGCTGGTCCTGTGTAATACAGTCACATCAGCACTTATCCAAGAGCAGGAGGACAGGACTGCATACCAAATAAAGTGTGTGTGTGTGTGTGTGTGTGTGTGTGTGTGTGTGTGTGTGTGTGTAGGAGTGAGTGACTTGGGTCAAAGCCAACATAGTGCACAATACACTGCAGCAGCAACAACTCATTCTCTTTCTTGAGTGCGCTGACACACACACACACACACACACACACACACACACACACACACACACACACACACACACACACACACACACA
>JAQQZT010000002.1:3398228-3410435 GCA_030068275.1 Clarias platycephalus
GTGTGTGTGTGTGTGTGTGTGTGTGTGTGTGTGTGTGTGTGTGTGTGTGTGTGTGTGTGTGTGTGTGTGTTCAGACCTTCTCAGGTCTTAAAGAAGCTATGACAGTCTAAATGAAGACAGGACACTGAATATCCATGACCAACAGTACCATGCTTCACTCGATAATGATCGAAATTCCTTTTGATGATGCGACAAATGCGCAGAGCTTACACCGCCGTCCCATAAACTGGCACCTAAAAGAGGAATTAAAGTACATACTTTTTGGACTAATATACATCACACTGATCTACAAGTGGTGTTCAAGTCAAAGCGGGACTTGTGATAAATTCTCTGAAACGAAGACGTAAAACCGATTTGATTTCACAGAGCCCACTGCAGTCATTCCGGTGAACATTCCAGTGGAACGCTTTTACGAGAAACAGACTGCTTTGATCACCAAAGGCGTTTTTGCTCTTGCGGAACCATTGAGAAAGAAATAACTTTTACTCTTATAAGTGTGTTCTGTTATTCTGCACAAAGGTCCCGCTTTGACTTGAACGTCCCTTGTACATGTCTTTGTCCCTTGTATAAAAATGATACCCAACTTTATTTACGCATTAATATCAATTATATCATTTTTTTTACTTTAGTTAAAGGACAATCCAGTATATTCTAGTGGAAAACTCATATATTCTAGATTCATTCTAGGTAAAGTGAAATATTTCAAGCCTTGTTTTAATTTCTCTTTGATTCAATGGTTACTCATTTAATACTTCTGTAACATTAAAATGTTTGACATTTACTTCCTGCTTTATCTCCATTCAACTCCTCTTCTTTAGTGGTGTTGGGGCTGTGAAAGAGATATTGAAAATATAACATTCTCTCTCTCTCTCTCTCTCTCTCTCTCTCTCTCTCTCACACACACACACAAACAAAAAATCTGTTTTAATTTCTTTTACTTACATATCTCAACATACATAACATATTTGACTTCATAGTTACGAGTACTCAGCACATTGATGTAATCAACAACAAATGCATTAATGTTTAAGTCCACTGTTTTCTCTGTGGAGTACGTGTAGTACTTTTGCAATTACATTTTAGAACATCATGTACTTAGGACTTGAGTAAAAGGTTTGAAGTTCTATTTGTTTAAACAAAGCTATGCAGCATTATGCTACTAATTAACCTTCCTGCCTCTAATTATAGTTAATTATTTAAACATGCTAGTTTTATATCCAGCACTGTCGCCTTGCACCTCCAGGGTCCGGGTTCGATTCCCGTCTCTGTGTGTATGGAGTTAGCGTGTTCTCTCTGTGCTTGGTGGGTTTCCTCCGGATCCTCCGTTTTCCTCCCACAGCCCAAAAATATGAAGGTTAGGTTAATTGCCGTTCCCAAGTTGCCCGTAGTGAGAGTGTGAGTGAGTGTACCCCGCCTTGTGCTCTAAGTCTCCTGGGATAGGCTCCAGGTCCCTGCGACCCTGAATACAGAATAAATCGGTATAGATGATGAGTGAGTGAGTGATTCTCGCCACAGTGGCGGCAGGCTGAACAAAATCACCGCATTTGACGGGGGAAATTCAAATATTGTCGGCACAACCGCGCCTGCCTACATTGAGAAACCCGAAGGAAACCTGGACATGCACACGACAATTTACTCAATTACTTAAGTTTTTGTTGTTAAACATACTGTAAAGAATATTGAGTTGAAATGAGTGATAATTGTAGTTCTTAAAACTAATCAGTATAATTAATCCATTGACAAATAGTTTGATTGAAATGTATTAAAAATATTAAGTGCATGTTAAAAATATTATTCAGCTCCTCAACTGCTAATTTCTACTAGTGAAGTAAACTTAAATTATAGTGTAAATTTAAGACAAAATTAATAGTTGTTTAATTGGAATTTATTTTGATTTGTCTAACTCAAACAATCATGTATGTGGTTTTTAGAGATTTGATTAAGGTAACATAGACTTTTTATTATTGTGAAATTTACAAGGCCACAGAATAATTTTTTAGAATGTGTAGAGGTTATTTGAGTACAGTGAACTCATTGTTATGTTCAAGAAACCAATTTGAGATGATTTAAACTATGCTCAATTGGTACCAGACCTTGGCAAGAAAATATTTCCTGTCATATATTCCATTACACCAGCCAGATCTCTTGCTACAAGGCAGGATGGATCCATGCTTTCAGGTTGTTGACCCTCCCATCTGAATGTCGCAACAGAACTTGATAGTCATCAGACCAGCAATCTTCTATTGACCAGTTTTGGATGAGCCCATGCAAACTGTAGTCTCAGCTGACTGGAGCGGCACCCGGTCTTCTGCTGCTGTAGCAGAGTTCAGAGATGCTCCTCGGCATACCTTTGATTCTGTCGTAATGAGATGTTATTTAAGTTTACTGTTGCCTTTCTATCGGCTTGACCAGTCTGGCCATTCTACTTGGACCTGTGGCATCATCAGGTCATTTTCCCCCGGAGAACTGTTGCTCACTGGATATTTTCTCTTTTTTAGAATATACAGTAGTTGTGTGTGAAAATCCCAGTAGATCAGCAGTTTCAGTTTTTGAGTTTTTGAGACCGGCCCTTCTTTTACCAAAAAACCATGCAATGTTCAAAGTCACTTACATCATCTTCTTTCCTCATTCTGATCCTCGGTTTGAACTTCAGCAGATCATATTGACCATGTCTGCAAGGCTAAATGCATTGCGCTAAGCTGTTGAACGGGTGTACCTAATGAAGTGCTTGGCAAATGTATTTTCTTTGTTAAGTAACAACACGTTAAATAAATTAATTTAATTTTAGCTCCTTTATTACTATTAATCATACAAGTCACTGTGAATGAGCTGTTACTATGGAAACAATAATGTGTTAAACCGAGCGCATTAATACATTGTACACATGTAATTTTACGATGAATTGCCAGAGCTGCTGTCATAGGAAATTATTAAACAGACTGAGAACAGAATTATTTCTCCAGCGCTGTGGTGTAATAATTTATAATAATAATAATAAAAAAAGATTTTTAGTTTAAAAGTTATTCAGTACAGCATATGAATATGTAATTTGTCCAAATATCATGAATAGTGAGACTTGCTTTATTCCCTGCTTCTAAGTTATGAAGGAAAGTATTAATATCATAATTAATCATAAAAAAAAAGTTTCTTTTTTCTTATTATTTGAGAAAAATGTTGTGCCTTATGTGAAAATCTGCAAGGATGACCTTTCATATGTATGTGTCTGAACACAGCATTGCTAAGGCAACCAAATAAATAAAGAAGGAAAAAAAAAGAATGATTCAATGTTACATCATTATTGGCTCCGCCCCCAACAAACATGTTGCAACGCTAATCCTAACAACTTCAAAACCTCTACAGCATGTGGGAGCGCATACTTCCTCAGCTCAGCTGAAATTGATACTTTCATAAATACGAAATATTCGTTCTATTCAGGACAAATCAAAGCTTCAACAAGAATGTGTTACAGAGTCAGCGCCAATCATGGTGACAATGCAGGAATATCAAAGGTCTGTCATTTATTTGTAAAATGAGTGTAGGAGTGATTGATATTAATACTTAGGTAATATGCCATGTGAGGCGATTAGGAAAGAAACTGCCAATCTCTTAGGGAACTGGAACTGTACTTTTTCTTCTTTTTTTTTTACTCTCCGATAAAGGTGTTTTTTGGTTGGAAACCCCAGAAAATTACACAGATTGAACAGACTTTGCATTCCTAGAACCAAGGCATTTCTGCAAATACATATATTTTAATGTTATAATCATATAATAAACGTATTATATGTATGAATTTTAGCTCATTTAAGAACAGGGTTGACCTGAAAAACCCATAGAGGCCTCACTGAAATAAAACTTCATAGAAGCTCCTATTTAAATTCAACCGCACTGAAGCTCCGAGAAGCTTTAATTAACTAGGACTTCACAAAAGTACCAGTGAAATAGAAAGCCATAAAGCCTCTGATGGACTAGAACCCACTGAGGCTCTTATGGACTATATAAACCTCAAAAGAAGCACTAATAAACTAAAACGCCACAGAATCTCATATACTCTAGATCCCCATATGAACTCCCATGAAATACAACTACATAGAATCACCAATAACCTAGAATGCCATAGAGGCTCATATGAATCAAACCCCAGAGAAGGAAGCTCCAATTAATTAGAACCTCACAGAAGCTCTAATGACATACAGTGAAACAAAAGTTCTTATAACTTAGAACCATAACGAAGCCAATAAACTAGAACCCTAAAGGCGCTCCAGTAAACTAGACTGCCATAAAGACTCTTAAGAACTCTATAAAACCACAGAGAAGCACTACTGAACTAAAACCCCAAAGAAACATTAATAAACTAAAACCCCAGAATATCGTGTATAATCTAGATCCCCATGTACATGTAAGCTTCAATAATATACAATCAAATAGAAACAATAATCTAGAATGCCATAGAGACTCCAATTAATTAGAACCCCATAAAAGCTCCAATGACCTTGCAATGAAACAAAAATTTGGACTAGAATCATAGAGAAAAATTAAGTGATCAATTAGATAACTCCAATTCCATAGAAGCACAAATAAATTAGAACCCCTAAAGTGGCTCCATTAAACTAGGCTGCCCTAGTGGTTCTTGCAAATTAGAACCCTCAAAGAAGCACCATTAAACTAGGACTTCATAACAGTTCAAATACTGTATACTAGAAGCTCACAGAATGCCGTATGAGATCTTTTGAACTAGAAGCCCACAGAAGCTTTAATAAACTCTCACAGAGTCCCACTGATGGAAACTCCAGTAAACCACAACTTCACAGAAATTGCAGTGGACTACATCCACATAGTCACTCCAAAACTCCCATGTAAGCTCCAGTGAGTAAGGAAGCTCCAATTAATTTGAACCCAATAGAAGCTCAAACAATTAGGAATTCAAAATAAGTTTCTTGTGAATTAGAACCTTGGAGAAGCTCCAATAAACTAGAACCCTAAAGAAGCTCCAATGGACTACAACCACATAGTTACAAAAATGAAATGCAATGGCATAATAATAATAATAATAATAATAATAATAATAATAATAAACCTTTCAAATTTTCCTCTGGCTTAGAATCCACAGAAGGAAACTAAAATGAAGCTCCACAGAAGCTCTAGTGGACTACAAACACATAGTTACTCCAATAAACCGCAATGCCTTCTTATGAAGCAAAACCCAGAGGAGCATCAATGATCTACCACCATATAGTCACTCAAATGATATGAGTGACTATATGGTTGTCATTCATATCATTTGTTTCCAACTAAAATGAGTGAGGAATTTGCATTTAATCAGTCACAGATGAACTATGGAAGTAAATGTCACGTTCACACACACTAGCAGTGACTACTGAAAAAATCTATAGTGTAAAAGCTCCTGTTTACGCCTCAAAGATCCAATAAGTAGGTCAGAAGCAAGCAGTGTGAAAAATGTGTTATACTGGTGGGTAAATATTTGAATTTTAAAGTTCATTTTATTATTATTAAAATTCAATTTATAAAAATTATCCTTTTTCAAATGTAACGGTTTTCTTCGACAATATTTAATAACAGAAAGTTACAACAATAAACAAAGTTATCTGTTGCACCTACGGTATCTGCACACTGGCTGTGGCTGTTTACTGTATGTGTGGGAAAACTCAGAGCTTGAATTACAGAAATCCAAACAAGCAGCAGACAAATGTAATAATATTCACATTTCTCACCGAACAGGATTTGTGTCTCCTTCATTTAGAAACAGGCATTAAGGAAAGCAGAGCTTCTCAGCCCTGAGCTGCTGCTCTAAAATGCACTTCCTTCGCCAAAACTCCTCAACAATTTCGTGTGATCAAAGGCAAGAACGTGCTCGCGCACAAGACCTCTCCACAGACCGTCTGCTGCCCTGCCTGATGAAATTCCCTGAAATAAAAAGGAAACGTCTACAGCCTGTCTAGTCTGGATTACAGAAAGACGGCAAGCAGTATGATTCACCTGTCATGATATCTAGATGACTGGCAAACAATTAAAGATTATCAAAACATAGGACGTTTTTTTTCATTCTATTTTATTATTATATATTCTTTTTTTATATATTTCTTGCGCCCAGATATAACATGTCCCATTCGACTCATTAGATAATAGGGTGTGTTGGACATTAAACTTCAGGGTGCGAAAGCCTCAGCTTCAGAATGCTCCTGTTCGATTTATATGCTAATATGCACAGGGTGGCCAGATTATTATCCAGTGCATGACTGCAACACTACTCACACTTCCCATATTTGCTCTTTACAGGGGTAAAAAAAAAAGAAAAAAGTACTGATTCATATAGAATGTTATAAATTCTAACGTGTTTTCATGTTTTAAGTCAAAAACAAATTGAAGTGAGTTAAATTATTGTTGCTTGTAACATACTCAAGTATAAAATACATTTCAAAAAATACATTTAAAAAGGTTCCATTGATGAAATCAGGCTGATACTGTACCATGTTTTCTTAATGTGCTAAGTATTTTTTTTATTTTTTTTTATGTAACTACACTTGAGAAAGATGGTGCAGACAGATGCAGTTAGGTTTTATTGCAGTAAATGATTAAACACAAAACCAACATCAAACAATAAGTTCCTTTTTTCTCCAGGAATTCAACTTCCCTTGGCATGATTGCAGTGTAATGGTGCTCAAATCAGCACTGTCATGATGCGATAGGGTCAAATAGGACAAATGTGTCACTGACAAATTTAGCAGTTAAAACACGTCTTGTTTTCTAAACTAAAAAATTAGAGAACTAGAGAACACTTTGACACTCTATCATGTGTGTACTGTATTTGTGTCCCTCCCAATCCACAAGTGTGTCAGTGTGTTTAAGCAAAGTGGACAGATCTACAGTAGCATTTCATTTACCAAATTTAACAATAAGTTAACGATAGGTTTGTTAGTTAAATGCACGAGTGACACTACAGTAGCTGGCCAAAACACAGTATTGGTGCTAATTTAACTTTTTAAGTTATACACATAATAACACAGAAAATGTGTACGTATATGCAAATGCTTATGCAACATGGAAATGATCAATCTTGTTTTCTTAAAAAGAAAATTTCAGCCGTTTTTTTGAATGATGATTTTATACGTGCCCCAAAAATGCACATTTTTTTGTGTCATACTGTCTCGCTTTAAACAATAGCAATTTAAAATACAAATAATTATTATATTTATACTAAAATTGGTGTAAGCTTCTAGAAGCATATGCTTTAATGAAAGAATTCCATTTTTTTGTCAAAAGCTTAAAATACAACTATATAGAATCACCAATAACCTAGAATGCCATAGAGGTTCATATGAATCAAACCCCAGAGAAGGAAGCTCCAATTAATTAGAACCTCACAGAAGCTCTAATGACCTTCAGTGAAACAAAAGTTCTTATAACATAGAACCATAAGGGAGCCAATAAACTAGGACTTAATATAAACTCTAATAAACTAGAACCCTAAAGGCGCTCCAGTAAACTAGACTGCCATAAAGTCCTTCTTAAGAACTCTATAAAACCACAGAGAATGACTAATGAACTAAAGCCTCAAAGAAACATTAATAAACTAAAACCCCAGAAAATATGGTATAATCTAGATCCCCATATACATGAAAACTTCAATAAAAATCAACCAAATAGAAACTCCAATAATCTAGAATGCCATAGAGACTCCAATTAATTAGAACCACATAAAAGCTCCAATGACCTTGCAATGAAACAAAAATTTGGACTAGAATCATAAGTTAACGATGGGTTTGTTAATTAAATGCACGAGTGACACTAGCTGGTCAAAACACAGTATTGGTGCTAATTTAACTTTTTAAGTTATACACATAACACAGAAAATGTGTATATGCAAATGCTTATGCAACATGGACGTGATCAATCTTGTTTCCTTAAAAAGAAAATTTCAGCTGTTTTTTTGAATGATGATTTTATACGTGCCCCAAAAATGGACATTTTTTAGTGTCATACTGTTTCGCTTTAAACAATAGCAATTTAAAATACAAATAATTTTTATATTTATACTAAAATTGGTGCTTCTAGAAGCATACTGTATGACCTGTAATAATTATTGCTTAATTGAAAGAATTCCATTTTGTGTCAAAAGCTTAAAAAACAAGAAAAAAAAAAAACTGTAGTGCCCATTACCATGTTAAAATCATGTTGAAATATCTTAACTTTTTAAAAAAGAAAACCGGCTAACTAAGTTGAATATAGTCTGATAACATGGACAAATTGGCAAAACTTACCAATACATTCTTGAAATTAGATGACTTTAAGTTAAACAAAGGAGATCACAATTTATAGAGTTCTTGATTTTCAATACATACTGAATTTCTATTGGCCTGGTAATTTGCACAATGAAATAAGATAAAATTTTACTTTTGTTGCCGGCTGTTGTTGGCCTTTCGGCTGCTTCCATCGACAGTTCCCCACAGCAGCCCATCCGATCCACACACAACACCTGACCATCACTCCCTTACCTTTTAACTCCATAAACATGTTTAACTACAAAGTTAAAATCACACAGTTGTCAAACATCTTTCTATGCTGTGGCTTTGCAATGCCCCTTTCACTGGAACTAAGAAGCTCAAGAAGTAAAGATTCTCACTAAGAAGGCGTTTTTGAGGTTAGAGTGGAAGAACTTGAGTGTCCTGCACAGAGCTCTCAACTGAACATATTTTAAAGGAACAGGAACAGTGACTGCACCCCAGACATCCTCACCTAACATCAGTTCCTGACCTCACTATTACTCTTGTAGCTGAAGGAACACAAATTCCCACAGCCATGCTTCAACATCTAGTGCAAAGCCATGCTGGAAGTGGAGCGCTTATTATAAAAGCAATCAGGGGGATGCATCCAGGAAAGAATGTTCAAAAAGCACATACAGTAGTGACTAATTAGTGATAAACTTTGTAAACTTTTGGTCATATATGTACAAGTCATATATATGTCAAGCATGCTGTATATCTACCTGTATCAGTGTATAAGTACAGTATATTGTATATCTAACTGTATCAGGCTACTACAGGTTACAGAGAGTAAACCTTAGACAAATGACAACAGCATTGTTCGAGCAGATTAGATCTTAGACTGCTGCGTGCTGCCGACTTCATTCTTCAACATATCAGGATGTTTGTTCAGTCCTAGAATGACTCCGTGCTCTATGACCTCAATCACAGCAACAGAATCAGTAAACTTGTAGAAGCTGATTACAGATCGACTCTCTGGATTTGTGGCGATAATAAGTGCAACACTGAATTGCTTCCTTTTCCTCCTGAGCTCTTTTTCTCCTGCTGCAGGATCCATAATGGCCTTTGCTCCACAGGGTGAGACCTGTTTATTGATCCAGGGCCTCAGGGGTCTACAGTGACTCCACGGTTAATGTGTTATTTTCGCCACGTTCAATACACAGCTGCGTGCTTACCTGACTGTGACCGAGAGCTCTAAGAGCTGCTGCTAGCCCAAATACGACACAACACGGTGCTATCAATAGCGATAGATGTACCTGTTATTAGCGACACATGGATCTAAGGCTCCCTCAAGGTGTCTTTGGATGGTTGATGATCCCAGGTTTGACTTTGAAAAGGAAAATCCTCCGCCGTATGGGCTCATCAAGAGCGCCAAATCGAAAGTCTAAACCCCAGACTCTTCTCAGTGGTAGTTCTGTGATAGCAGAATAAAAAAGCCCAGCTTGTCTTGCCATCTTCAAAAACATCTGAAGACATAGAAGACTGAGACAAACGTCTGAAGGCTCTTAGGGGAGCACCAGAACATCAGCGCTAAAACCCTGGGAGCTCTCTTTTTGCGTGCGCGTCTATCCATCCGTCTTGTCCCTTTTATACATGTGAAAGTACCTTGTAGTTTCTCACAGTATTATCTGTCTGGGGAAACTTTTCACACAGCGAAGTTTTTGACATTTTCTTCTGTATGACATCCTGAAAATGACACGTTATCCTGAACTGAAATTGATGCTTTTTATTTTGTTATTTATTTCATTTTAACAATATCACAACCACTTTTATTACTACAGGTAAAGTTATTTTTTTTTTTCAACATTGTAATGTTTGTTTAGGTTCAGAATTATAAAGTTAAAACTTTTCAAATGTTAAGTTAAAAGATTGTTGTCACAGTATGTACAGTAATAAAAAAGGAAATAACCCATATGTGACTATTTATTTCTTTATTTCTTTATTTATTTTTATGTTGCAATTAAAGGACCCCTAATATGCACAATGTACCATTTTGTGGTCATATTTAGACAGTCAGGTGGGTCTCCCTACTTTTTATTCTTTTTTTCATTTTTGCATTGGCTGGGTCTTAAACAGGGGAATTAGATGTTCCCCCCTAATATGACATCACATAAGAAGAACCCCTCCCCAGTCTTGTTGCTCAGCTGTGAGGTTCTTTGGTGCCATTATTAACGTTTACATCATGTCAAAATGTTCGACTTTTTTTTTGTCATACTTAAACATGATTAGATAGATCCCTGCTTTTTTGTCCTTTTTTCCATTTTGGAATGGACTGGGGCGTAAACATGCCAATTACATTTCCCCCCCTTATATGACATCATATTAGACGATTCCTGTTTTATGACTCCAAGATGCTTTCCTGCTCAGCACGGGTGTAAAGAGTCGCCATTTAACTTCCTGTAGCCTTCCTGTCAGATTAAACCAGTCTGGCTGTTCTGTTCGGTTTTGACCTGTCTCCTCACCAAAGCCTTTTCACCTGCAGAAGTGGCTCTGCTTCGGGTTCACCTCATTTAAATACTTTGCGTTCTAACTTTTTATAAACACAGAAGGTATATTTAAATCTTCTCAACTCTTCACCTCGGTTCTAGTGTTCGTCTTCCTCCGTAGCGCTGTCCTCGTCCTGCCGAAAGACTTCATCTCCCCTGTCAGACGTACGCTCGGGGAAGCGTGTGGAGTGACAGGAGGAGAGCAACAGGCACTAAATGAGTGAATTACGCAGGTCTAATGGGATGAAAAAGCTTTTAGAGTATCTCCGAGTCGGGCCGGAGAGCTCCACACGTACACACACTCTGCCACTGTCAGTTAGCCTGAGCGCTATATGATTACTGCAGGAAAGAAACCGAGTAAGTGGCTCTATGAACTGTCATTTACTTTCCCGGGTAGTGAGGTGTCACAGCCCATGTAATAACTCTGAAAATCTAACCTGTAAGAAAGCAACATGCTGCTCGGCTCTAAAAGCCAGACTGACTATTATACTATCAGTTACCATCAGGAGATTTATTACTGCTTTTCAGAAGTGAAATAAGATATTGATTTTTTTTTCCCCTTCATTTGGAACGAGCTGGTCTGCATCTAATGCTGCAATCTACAATTCTTACAGGATTCCAAAGATCCCTGTTCTAAGCCCAACTTACTGTGAATTTAACACATTCATTCACATTATTCTTTCTTTCTTTCTTTCTTTCTTTCTTTCTTTCTTATCTTTATTCCATATTAACCTTTTTCTACTCTTTTCTTGTCATTTATTTCTTACTAATTTATACTATTTCTATATTTTCCTTTCTTTGTTTTCCTTCCTTTTTTCTTTCTTTCATTATTCACCTTATTTTTTATGACCTTATAGTACTCGATTACAGTCTCACTTTTTTCTAACTGAATTGTTTATTTCAAAATGTATAATTGTTTTGCTTTCTTTCTTTCAATGTAATTATTTGTTACTCCTTTTATCTAAATTTTACGTCTTTCTTTCTTTCTTTCTTTCTTTCTTTCTTTCTTTCTTCATCTTATTCTTTTTATTGTGTTTAAAGCATATCATCTTATTTTATTTTTTTACTATTTTTCTCTTTGTTATTAATAACTTAATTATTAAAATATATACATTTTCTATTTTACATTTCCTTACATTCACATTTCTTTCTTTCTTTCTTTCTTTCTTTCTTTCTTTCTTTCTTTCTTTCTATCTTATTTTACATTTCTTTTTTCTTAACCTTCTGCCTTGTACTCATTTTCATTCTAATTTTTCTAACTAAATGATTTAAATATATTTATATTTTCTTTTACTTTATTCTTTCTTTTGTCATCTTACCATCTTTACTGCCTTTATTCCATGTCATTAATCTTGTCATTTTTTGCAGTATCTATCTATCTATCTATCTATCTATCTATCTATCTATCTATCTATCTATCTATCTATCTATCTATCTATCTA
>JAQQZT010000002.1:3459072-3470110 GCA_030068275.1 Clarias platycephalus
TGTACTTCAGTAAAAGTTCACTAAAGTAACAGTACTTTTACTTAAGTACAAAATTTTATTACTCTTTCCACCTCTGAGCATACTGTATGTGTGCAAATGTACTGTATGTACAGGTATTCACTTTAGACATGATTCAGTAGTTAAATCTTTGGCATCAACTATAAGGTTTGTTGCTTTGAAATGAATAAGGGGGCACATTAAGATAAGATAAGATAAGATAAGATAAGATAAGATAAGATAAGATAAGATAAGATAAGATAAGAATCAATGTTTTACTGTTTAAATTATTCTTGTTTGATCTGGAAGGCGACCTTAGGTGACCAGAAAGGAGCCTGTATAAATAAAATGCATTATTATTATTATTATTATTATTATTATTATGATTATTATTATTATTATTACTATTATTAAGATAAGATAAGATAAGATAAGATAAGATAAGATAAGAATCAACGTTTTACTGTTTAAATTATTCTTGTTTGATCTGGAAGGTCGACCTTACTGTAGGTGACCAGAAAGGAGCCTGTATAAATAAAATGCATTATTATTATTATTATTATTATTATTATTATTAATAAGATAAGATAAGATAAGATAAGATAAGATATAGCATTATTCGTCCCACAGTGGGGAAATTTCTATGTTACAGCAACAAAGAAAAATGTGCAAACATAAAGTAGGGACTGTACAATGTATAAATACTAAAGAAATAGAAAATAACAATACAATAGTTACAGTTTCAGTCAAATTGCACTAGGTAAGATTTTATTGCACAGTTGCTATTGCACAAAAATGTAAGATATTGTAGCTATTTTGTTAGATATTGTAGGTATATTTAAGATATTGTAACTATTGTAACTATCTTATAAAGTTTAAGATATTGTAACAACTGTATATTGTAACAACAGTATATCACAGTAATAACAGTGCGTTATGGTTACAGGTTCACTGGAAGCAGGGTTAGGGTTAGGGTTAGGATTGCTATAGTTCAATACTTTTTTATACTTGTTTATTTCTAGTTGAAGTGTAATAAATTATGTCCAATTTAATTAATCAAAATATTCCATCAAGGTACAAACTATTAGGTTTCCTTAAATATAATGTACAGATATACAATCTGCTTTTCACAATTATGATTTTTTGCCACATTCCCTGTACAGTCCTGATCTCACACATCGGACCAGAGGACCGCCATTGGTCCTCGCCATCGCCATCATAATAACCAGTGATGTCCTTTTGTGACATCAGTTCTACAACACATATATCTTCATCACCACTACACCAGCTCCTTCACCGCCGTCACACCAGTCCCTCCCCAACACCACAACGTCCCCTACCTTACCACCACACCATCCCTCCTCGATTGTCACCCCATTCCTTCCACCACCATCAAACCAGCCTATTCCTCACAATCAAACCAGCCCCTCCACCACCACCACCACACAATCCCCTCCCAATCATGAAAAAATTCCTTCCACCACCACCACACCATCTCCTCCTCCAACACACCATCTCCTCCTCCAACACACCATCTCCTCCTCCACCACACCATCTCCTCCTCCAACACACCATCTCCTCCTCCACCACACCATCTCCTCCTCCACCACACCATCTGCTCCTCCACCACACCATCCCGTCCCCTCTGAGCATGACAGTTACCCCCCCCACCAACAGCACACCATCCCCTCCCCCACGATGACTCCACCCCCCCACCACCACACACCAAGCCCTTCCTCTCCACACAATCCCCTCCCCCACCATGACAAGATCCCCTGTACCACCACAACACCATCCCCTCCTCCACCATGATGCCACCATCACCAGAACATCTCTTCACCTACCATGCCGCTTTTTCATTCACCACAACACACTCCACTCCACCACTATCCCGCCATCTCCTCCACCACCACCACACAGCCCCCCCTCCCCCACATTCACATCAGCCCCGCCTCCTTCATGAGCTACAGAGCACCTATTAAAAGTGTTCTAAAAAAAAGCATAACACCTTACAAACATCTGTTTCTTGCTCTCTCTCTCTCTCTCTCTCTCTCTCTCTCTCTGTCTCCACTTGTCTACTTTTCCACCATTTGTGTGAACTGAGAGAGGCAATGCATCTTTTAATGACCTTTGTCCCCTATTGGTACCCTTCTGTAGAACCAAAATCAATCTTCCTTCCTTCCTTCCTTCCTTCCTTCCTCTTCTGGTTCTTCATCTTCTTCTACTTCCTTTCTTCCTTCCATCTTCTTTTTTCTTCCTTCCTCTCACCCTCTTCTTCTTCTTTGTCTTTTTCTTCTTCCTTCCACCCATCCTCCATCCCTCTTCTTGTTCTTCATCTTCTGCTTCCTTCCTTCCGTCCTTTCGCCCTGTTCTTCTTATTCTTTCTTCCTTCTTTCCTACTAACCACTGTGTTCGTGTCTAGCCCTCTCTACCATCCTTTAATTTCTATCTCCCTTTGTCTACTTCTTTCTCTCTGCCTCTTACTTTTTAGTCTGGTTCCTTGTGCGACACAAACAGCGTGAGGGAGCAGGAAAGAAATAAGAAATGCCAATGGATGAACAGATAGGCAGCAAGAGATAGAAAATGAGTTATGAAGAAAAAACGAGATGAATTAAATGAGAGAGAAAAAAGACAGATAGGGAGTGATGGAGACAAGGAAGGTGAGATATTGATGGAGAAAAAGAATAAGCAATGGACACATGGAAGAGAGTGATGAAGAGAAAGTGAGCAAGTGAAGGAGTGAGAGTGAGTGATGAAGAAAAAGAGATGTGGAAGGGGAGTGGGGGATAGAGAGAGAGAGAGATAAAACGATATTGATAGCAAGAATATGAGTAAGTGATAGAGCGATATATAGAGAAAGTGATGGATGGAGAGGGAGGGAGACAGAAAATGCACATCGAGGGAGGGAGAGAGAAAGAAGGATGAAGGAAATAAGAACTATAAGTAACTCTTTCATGAAGAATCTAATAGGGAGAGAAAGACAGCAATAAAAAGTAGACAGAAAGTGATTGAAAGAAGGCGAGTGGTGAAAAGAGAGAAAAATGTAATGCACAGGGGATGATGGAGAAAAACAAAGATCATCAGCTAGAGAGAGACTAAAAAAGTGATGGAGAGAAAGAAAGCAATTGAAAGAGAGGGAGTATAAAGAGTGATAAATGGAGAGAGAGAGAGTGATGGAGAGGTAGAGCACTTGCTTGGGAGAATAAGAAAATGAGAGATTGATGGAGAGGAGAGTGAATGATGAAGAGGAGCAGAGTGTAAGTGAAAGAAAGAAAGGTGGAAGAGAAAGACAGTGATGGAGAGAGAGAGAGAGAGAGAGAGAGAGTAGGTTTAAGTGAGAAAAGAAAGAAAGTGGTGGATAGATATGGAGATGGAGGTTGAAAGATAATTTTGAGTTTAAGGGATTTTTGTTGTTTATAAACCCCGGTGATTGATTAATCTTTCCTGGTCCTGACGGAGAGCAGGAGAGAGAAACACCTGTGGAAGAGCGAGCAGATGTTTTTGTGTTTTGTCTTCAAGCTGGTGTTTTTTTTTTTTTCTTCTCCATTTTTTCAGCAGGATTACACAGACAGTGATGGCTTCGCCCGCTGACACACACATCACAAAGCTCGAGGCTTAAATGGCGAGCTGAAAAATGCAGCTCACCTGTAAAATCCTCTCTCTCTCTCTCTCTCTCTCTCTCTCACACACACACACAGAAAACGGGAGAGTAGACAACTGCAGAGAGAGACAGAGAGGAGGAAGAGAATGAGAGTGACAGAGAGAGACTGAGGGACAGATGGACAGAAGGGAGAGAATGAGTGAAAAAGGGGTGAGAGAGAGAGACAGAAAGAGGGAGACAGTAGGAGGTGGGGTGAGAGTGAAAGTGAGGGTTGTGAGAGAGAGAGAGACAGACAGACAGATAGAGAGGGAGTGAGGCAAAGTAAGAGACAGACAGGAAGACAGACAGCTGGGTGAGAGAGAAAACAGAGAGAGAGAGAGAGGGGGGGGAGGGGGGGTTAACTATTGTCGTGTTTATTTATTTTATCCATTTATCTATCTTTATTCCTGTTGTTATTTTCTGACTTACAGACAGACAGACAGACAGACAGACTGTCTATCAGATGGAGAGAGAATGAGAGACAGATTGACAATCAGACAGAGAGAAAATGTGGGAAAGTGAGAGACAGACAGACAGACTGACAGACAAAGACAGTCATATTCCAGGAAAGAGAGAGGGTGAGAGAGACAGACTGACAGACAGACATATGGAGAGAAAGAATGAGGGAGAATGAGAGACAGACAGGCTGACAAAGACAGACAGGCAAACAGACCACTGGAGAGAGAGGGAGGGGTGAGACAGACAGACAGACAGACAGACAGACAGACAGAGCTTGGGAGCAAGAAAACAAGTGCTACAGACAGACAGAGATGGGGTAAAAGAGAGAGAAATAAAGAAAGAGAACAGATGGAAAGAGAGGGTTAAAAAGATGAGAGATGTATACAGTATTTTGTTTGTGAAATGGTAATAATTGGTTTAATTGCGCACCCCCTCTACTGGCACTGAAGGGCACGGACCAGCATTGAGGCCACACCCACTTTTCTTGAACTGAGAGGTATGGAAGCCCCGCCTCATCAATGTAACTAACAGCCGCCATGGTCACACCCCCTTTTTTTTATTTTGAAGCGACTAATAATCAACCACAATATGTGCAACTTTTATCCAAACCTACCTAAAATAATGTCATATTTTCTTCATATAGTCTCAATGTGTATGAATATCACAGCAAATTTTATGCTCAGTAGTGTTATTGCATAAATAAATTCGCATATTTAATGAGTCGTACCAGTTTTTTTAAAGTGATGCTAAAGACAAGCATAAAGTTAAAGTTAGATTATTATTATATATATATATTTTTTTTAACGTTTGGAGCATGGCACGCTCGGTTCCTTGGAAACTGTTGAGGACTTGAGATTGACAGCAGCGTGAGAAGGTTGCTCGCGGTCTGACGCCACCCAGGAGCGTCGCTCATTTGCAGCGAAACACATCAAAGCTCAGAGCAGCATTTGTAAGAGGATGGCTGTTTATCCTGCGCTGCACCCCGAGTCTGCCTTCACACACTAATCCTGGATAAATCTCCATCCCACTTAATTACACTACAAACACTGTCACCTCGCATCACTGCAGGCTTTCTAGAAAGAGCGAAAGAGAGAGAGAGAGAGAGAGAGGCTGTGTGCACCTTAACTAGCATGACTGACTCACAATTTAAATGAATTGTATGTCTATGTGTGTGTGTTTCTGTCTCTAACAAGCGAGGAAGGAGGAAAAGGAGATTTAGAGTCGCTGTTAATTTCTGCAGTTTGACGAGTAGGTCTCCGAGAAAAGAGATAGAGCGAAGGCTGTGAGTCACTTCCAATAACCATCATTTGTGTGAAACCACACAGAATAATCCATAATTCATAGATTGCTGTTTGTGTTTCTGTCTTGGGCACAATGTGAACGCCCCTCATTTCAAACTGACACGTTCTGTCCAAGGGTAGTGCACGCCAGGCTCCCTCGCATTTAGCCTCGAAAACGCAGACATCTCGTTCAAAAGTGTCACCTTTCTGAAGCCAGTGGCTCTGTGCCATGCTTTCTGTCAAACTATACAGGTGAGAAGACACCTGAACGTCTCAGGAAGGAGTCAGTGGAATGGAAGAAAAGAAAAAAAAAACCTGGAGAAGAGAAAAAAAAAAAGAAGAAGAAGAAGAAGAAGACGTGGGTAGTGCTCTTTACCATGTGGTTGTTCATTGTTCCATGCATGTTTGTATGCATACTGTAGTATTTTGCAACTAAATCTCACTTTATATTTATTCACAATAAGCTTTTAATCATGCCGACATATTTCACTTTTTTATCTCACTTCCTATATGAAATTTAGCGGTGGTATGTATTACAGCGCTTAAGTATTAAGGACTTTATAGAGTACTGGGGCACTAAGGTGAGAAGCAGTCGCTACCAAGGTTCGCCAGTCAGTTCCATATCATTGCATGTAATATTTAGAGTTTCAACATACAACTTACTCATCTTCTATACCGCTTTATCCTGTATTTCGGCAATTAGCCTAACCTGCATGTCTTTGGACTGTGGGAGGAAACCGGAGTACCCAGATGAAACCCACCAAGCACAGGGAGAACATGCAAACTCCATGCACACAGAGACGGGAATCGAGCCTGGCCAGGAATCAAACCCGGACCCTGGAGGTGCAAGGCGACAGCGCTAACCACTACACCAGGTTACTTTTCACAGTATCCTGGTACATGTTCCATAGTACTGTACCACACCTTGAGGAAGTGATGTACCAAAGTTTGCACCTGAACATCAGACCCATCAGAAGTCCTTCCTCAAATTGTTGCAACAAATTTGGAACATCTAAATGAATTATCTAGATTTAAGATTTAATTTCACTCCAGTTAAGAGGCTCAAACGTCCTTCATCACTCGTCCTCAAGGTGTGCCAAGATTGGAGTCAAAGACGTTGAGTAACCACAACCTCAACCTTAATCAGCATTTTTGAGATGAACTGGAACGCAGCTGTACTGTATATTCTTAAGTCCTTAATGTCGATGGAGGAATACAGTCTTACCTAAAGTCTTTAAGTCATTAGGGACTTATCCCATGTTCCTCACTCTACATTCAATGTCTTTGGTACTAAATCCATACTGTATTGTTTATCTCAGGGGGCCTAATTGGCCTTAATCAGATGTCTGATAGTACTGTATATATGGCCAAAAATATATACAGGCCCCTGATTACCATTTCCAAAAATATGGGCGTTAACATGATGTTGCTCTGTGCTTTTCTATTATACAGTAATAATCTCTACTGTTCTGGGAAGGCATTCCACTTGAGAGAAAGGGACTGATGTCAAGTGAGTAAACCTGGGGTACAGTTAATGTTGCAATTCATCCCAAAGGTGTTTGGTGGGATCAAGGTGGATATTTGGGCCACTTGAGATTCTTTAATCCAACCTTGGTGAACCATGTTCTTCTTCAGGAGCAACCTCATTCTGGAACTGGTTTGAGTTTCTTAGTTCCTCTTAGTAAGAGGGATTTACAGTGTTACTGTACAGCACACAAAGACATCCTTTTTCAGCCAGATGTGGACACACTCAATATTATAAATCTGATCATAGATAGATGATCATGGAATATGTATGTTAGTTGACACCCAAGGGGGAATTGAAAAAAGACCTTTGGTGACACCAACCATTATGTTAGATCACTGTCATGTTGAAAGATCATGCAACCAAGCCAACATACTGTAGAGCCTTAGGAATGCTTCTCGTCTTGTATTGGTTTTAATTTTAAGCCAATGTACTGAATATGTAAGGTTGTGACTGGTTATAGTTTTTTTTTAAGGATTTAAGGTGGGGTTTGTGCTTGTATCTTATTAGCTACAAATTCCCACAAACTCACTCTTGCTCGTTAGGATATCTATGAATTATTCACACGATCCGGTTGGATGCATCTCATAGACTGAATCCTGTACCAAGCTGATCATCTCAGAAGGACTAGCAAATGAAGAACGTGGAACAAATTAGATCTAGTATTCGAGGCATGTGTAATCCAGACCCTTCCATCCATTTCTCCCGTCTCGCTCCTGAATCCCCGTCCGGCTGAATCCGATCGCCGTTTGCTTTGCAGTGTCCTCAGGTTTGGCAGGTTAATGAACTGTCATCGTCAGAGAGACTCCTGAAGCTGTTTGAAGGTTAGCCGTGCTCAGTCGGTGTCATCTCAAGTCATCGGCAGCGTCAGTCACACTGAAAGCCATTACCCAGAAGCCCTCAGGAGCACGCCTTCTACCCCGGCAGGTAAATCGCTCGTAATTGTGTCGCCTGATAATCTGGACACACAGCCACACACACAAACTATGCGTTAAATAGTTTGAATGGCTGTCGTTTGTTTGGTTGGTGAGGTTCCACTGATTGTTTCTTTCATAATAAGAGGACCATAATTGTCTTTTTTTTTCTTGTTTTGTCTGGGTGGAATTGAATGAGTTGCATGAGTTTATGCACTTAAATGACATGGTTTTTGTGGGTTTATTCACATAAAAATGCGGTTCTTGTAAGGCATGGGGCACCAGGACAGTCTATCACCCCAACATCTCAGGTTTCTCCAGACTTCTCCAGTTTCATGTTTATTTCCAGGTTTATTCACTGTATATCTTTCAATAGTGTAAAGTTTAGTTTTGCCATTAATGTGAGTTATGTAAATAATAATTTACATGTCCTTGTTTGTCTCATTCATCATGCCTTAACTGTTTGCTCATTTGGATCCTTTTTTTTTGTTGTAGTTTTGTTGTTTGCTGTCATTACCGCCTGCTTGCCAATTATGATTTTGGATTGTTATTTAATTCAAACTCCGCACATGAATCCTAAATACGTTGCACAGCCTCATGTGTTAAATCCAAATCAGCAAAAAAGAACCGACTTTATGAAACATCTAATAAAATCTTGTGAACACTGATATACTGTATTATTATCTATACAGTATACACTGTTGTAGAAATATATTCTGCGTGGTTTATGTTTGTTACTGCAGTCGGACCTTTAACTTCATCATTTGCACCCATTTCTTACTACAGTAGTTTATGCATTAACTTAGATTTTTCACTTTTATGCTTGAATAATTCATAGGTTACCATGTGGCTTAATAAACCAAAATAAATAAATAAATCCCTCTCAAACTGCTCAGGAACAAGGACTTGATTGAAAATAAGAGCCAAACAAGTCCTACAGGAAGCCTGGAGAACTATTCCTCAAAACTACATAAAAAATACAAGAACTTCTGGCTCTTTGGAAGCAAAATATGAAGAATTTGGTGGTGTTGGTGGGTGTCAAGACATTTGCAAAGTGCTCCTTATCAACCATTATACACTTTTAACATTTTATGTGGATCTATATTATTGTAGAAATGTATAAGAAGTTTCACGCTGGTAAAAGAACTAATGTACAGTCAGATCTGCTAAAACCTTCTGACCAATCAGATTTAAGAATTAATTCTATGCTTTATTTCATGCATTCAACATTTTTCTTAGATTGTACAGTATATATTTTCTCCCCTGAAAACTACTGCATATTTTCCCCTTACATGTTCAATAGTTGTGTATTTATTTATTTATTTATTTATTCATTTATTTATTTGTTTATTTATTTATTCATGACTCTAGAGGATAATTAGGACAGGAAACGAGGCACACACTTGTTCTCCCAGTGTCTCCTATTTAAACGATGAGAACCCTGAGGATGTGTTAATGTACAGTATATGAGTAAGTGTGTGAGTAAGACTGAGTCAATGAAGAATATTTTATTCAGAACATTAAAGTAAATCCACACACTGTTCACGACTCGGAGGGTTAAGGTCGAAACCGAATGCCGTGAAGGTGGCGCATAGATGTTTTCTTTTTCTTCAAAAAGGTGTGCCTTTTCTCTTAATATATAATATGACATCACACACACACACACACACACACACCTGCACACGTGCACAGCAGACACCTGCACATTTTACAGCCTGGTTGGACAGTAGTGTTTGATGCACGAGACGTGTGAACATGATGTTCTCTGCTCTGATGCTCTTCACTCTATTTTTTTTCTTTTTTTCTAAAAGCCCACATTAGTGTTGAGAAAGAGAAATGGAGCAAGGCACTGGACAGAATAGAATGAACCCCCTCCATCTCTCTCTCTCTCTCTCTCTCTCTCTCTCTCTCTCTCCGTGTCTCTATCTCTATCTGTCGGACACTGTGCATGTGCCCCGTGGGGTCCAGGATTGAAAAAAGCTGACAGTTTTATTACCACATCATCAGTTGTGTGTCACCTCACTCCCATCCATCTCGCTCTTTCGCTCCTTATCTCTCGCTGTGCTTTTTCTTTCCTGCCTTCCCTCCGTTTATTCGCTCCTTTCCCCCCGCACATGCTCGCCATCTCTGGAACAAATCAGTTCGGCCTCCTTTGAACCCTTAAAGGCAAAAATCTCTGTAAAAGTCGTGTCGTCTGGTTTCCCAGGTTTAAACCAATAACCTGTAATTTTTTTTAATTAGTCATTTGACGGTTGCTTATCTACAGACGGATGGCAAATCAAAAGGAGAAAAAGCAAATAGACAGTGACTCTGTTATGTCAGAGGCATTTATTTATTTATTTATTTATTTATTTATTTATTTATTTTGCTGGCATGTTTTGGCTTCTCGTGTCACCTTAAGCTGATTTGAGTCTTTTTTTTTTTTTTGCAATATATTTTATGTCAGACTGTGGGATAAGGAGTATTCTTCATGTCAGATTATGCAATGAAAAGCCTCTAACTATAGACCTGTCGTTATAGAAAAAGACCGTGTTCTGTTTACATCGACACTGAGGCTGATCTCGCACCAACACATGTTTTTCAAAGTCAGCTTGCGATAGTAAAGATTTTTCTGTTTGTTCGGATCTGTTTGTTCGGTTTGGAAAGTTTCATCCTAGACTGTTCCTTTATTGGTAGCATTAATTATTATATGACAAGAGACGTTTAAGTCAAACCAAGACTTGTTCTGTTGAAAGAAGAAGTAAAAGCAATTGAAATTTACTGAAGACTTCAAGCACAGTACGGTGATGAGACTCTTACCAGCGGTAAAACCCCTAGGAACGATGAAGAATGATTTTAAAGAAGGTCGTTCCCGAGAACATTCATCGAGTGGAACGCCTGATCCTTGAAAATCAACAGATAACTTTGTTGAAACGCATCTGTCTGTGTGAACTGTACACTCAATCATTCACCAACACCACTTGCACGTTACAGGATCTCGGCTGGGAGTTATTGCCACATCCCCCGAACTGTCCTGACCTCGCTCCAAGTCATTTATTAAGAGCAAAGTCACACTTTTTTTCAAGAAAAAGAAAACATCTATGCATCAGATTCACGGCATTCAGTTTCATGTTTGGAGCATTAAAGGGGCAAAAGGGGCAGTGGTTGCTCAGAGGGCTAAGGCACTGAGTTACTGATCTGAAGATCGGCGGTTCGATCCCCAGCTCCACCAGGTTGCCACTGT
>JAQQZT010000002.1:3470210-3482703 GCA_030068275.1 Clarias platycephalus
GGCAGTTCTGAAGGCGAAAGGGGGTCAAACACCGTATTAGTATGGTGTTCCTAATAATCCTTTAGGTGAGTGTATCTGTAGAGTAATAAAGGGAGTTTTAACTCTCAGAACAGTGTTCTGTTATTCTGTGCAATCAAAAGTCCCAGTTTGACTTGAACACCCTGTATAAAAATATTCTAGGACATTTTAGTTTACCGCCAGAACTAAATCTTCTCATGATGTCTTATGATGTGATTCGTGTGAACAACCATACAACATAAACCCATTTCCTACAGTTCATCTTCCTGATCGAATGAAACAGTTCTTATATTTCAGTGGGTGGGGTCTCTTCCAGGATAACCCCGCCCCCATTGACAAGGCTTACAAGCTCATGAAACTTAAACTGACGTTTTCATCAAACTATGCTTTTCATACTCACCATATGAGCACTTTCGGGAGAATTTTGAGCCACTTTTTACTTAAACCTTTTTCTCCACCCTCATCACCATAAAAGGAGAGCTATTAGGGAATATTTATTTATTTATTTTTAAAATAATTTTTAGAATTCAGATGGGACTCCAATGTGAGTGTACCAATGCAGAACCAGAGAATAACACCGTTTCAGCGTTTTGTCCTTCTTTATGTTGGACAGGGCTTAGACAAGCCAAGTAGATTCTCCCTATTGTGACCTCATATAAGAAGAACCACGCCCCCTGAGTTTTGCTCAGCTTTGCTGTTTGTTTCCTGGAGGGGAGTGGCTCAGCAGTAGCTCATTTATATAAAGACTGAAATGGCATGTTAGGAAGAGAAGGCAAACAAAAATGAACCATTATCTGAGTGTTATTTCAGCTGCAGCATTAACACATGCTTTATCGGCACGCTGCGACCTGTGTTAACTTGTTAAAGAAATAGTACAATATAGGACTTTTAAAGTAATAAAGGTATCTAAAGGTACATCTTTTGGAAGAAAGGGCTTCATCAGTCCAGGAAATTTCGAGAGACGTGTAAAATCGATGCTGGGGAGCATTGAAGCTGTTCTGGTGCTTCGTCATTGTTCAATGCCACAATACTCCTTTTCTTTCATTCGGTTTTAGTCCTAAAGGTCTCTTGACCTTGATTCTGTTATAGTTTAGTTGAACGAGCCTTAATGAAAGAGGTTAACAAGACATTCCTTTAGTTTTCTGTTCTTTTTCTCTCTTTCTGTGCATGTGTGTGAGTAAGACACACACACACACACACACACACACACACACACATACACACCCTGAGAAAATGATGAATACAAGGTTTAAATGCACGTCTTTTTTTCTGCAATTACATACAAAAGACAGTCCATAAGAAGTCTCTTTCTGGTTCTTCCATGTCCTCGTCTCCAGAGTTCTTACTTTAGCTCATTCAAACACCAACAGTGCCCCCTACAGTCGGTGTGTCTGTGCATTTGTGTAGAAGCAGATGGGTGTGCGTTTGTGTACGTGAGACGTTCAGCGAGTCTCCATCAACAACCGTATTTTGGAATTTACAAATTGTGTATTTTATTTTGTTTTATTTATTTTTTTTAAATAAAAGAACCAAAAAGAAGTTTATTCTTAGTTCCTAAAGTGTGTGTGTGTGCGTGTGTGTGTGTGTGTGTGTGTGTGTGTGTGTGATTGCACTCCAGTCATTGCACTGCTTTTTGACTAGGCAGGAATAAGAAAAGTGGTTTTTGTCTGCATCACAGTGTGCTCTAGTTTTCACAGCGAGAAACAATCATGCAAACCCTCCCACAAGCACGCACACACACACACACACACACACTCACACACAGCACTCCAGTCGTTCCCTGAGCTTGTGAACAAAGGCCCTGTCTATTACAACACACAGCTTAATCCTGCAAATCTGTTCGAAAGTCTCGGATCTGGACTTTCTTCTCTGCCATATGCAACGTGCCATATGCTTCTTCGTGCAGCCATTTCGAGACAAGAAAAGACAGACTGCCTTTAACTTAAACATCCATATCAGTTTTTATTTTTAGACATCTGCCATCTGCTTTTCATTTTCAGTTAGTTATGATTAATGTGCAAAAGATAAATCTGTCACCGGCACCTGTGTCGGCGACACGAGCCGGGTTTGCGCTGCGTGATGTTTTGCTGTCATAGACAAAAAGAGTTGAGATGGTCGGTCTGGTAAACTGTCTAAAAACGTGTCGTTTGTCTCCTGTGGGCGTGGAGAGAGTGCTGCAGTTTTCACTTCTTGGCATCGTCCATCCATCCATCCATCCATCCATCCATCCATCCATAGCCCAAAGCTAACTGTACACTTAACATCAACATATCTTCTTAGAATTGGTTCTGTGTTTTACATTGCATTAGACGTTTTACCATGGTACAGTATAGGTACTATAGTAGTACACTGGTACCTGTACAGTACAATTGTTTATAGTACAATGGTCTTTTTTGACAGTACCATGGTACTTATTTGCTGATATAGAACATGTACCACACTACAGTACATGGTGCTACCATGGTACATAATTTTGTGCAATACATGGTACTATCTATACTGTCAAAAATATATTACTGTATTCATGTTTATGTACCAGAATGGTTCTATTTGGCAGCATAATGGCTTAGTGGTTAGCATTGTTGCCTTGCACCTCCAGTGTCTGGGTTCGATTCCCACCTTGGGGTCTGTGTGTTCATGGGGTTTGCAGGTTCTCCCCTCGCCTGGTGGGTTTCCTCCCTCAGTCCATTGACATGCAGATTAGGATATTTGGCATTTTCTAATTGTGTGTGTGTGTGTGTGTGTGTGTGAGTGTTGCCTGGTGGTCGTACCACAGTTGTGAAAATGGGAATAAATCCAATGGTCACCACTGGCCTCCATGGTCCCTAGTAGGACTACAGAGGTTCCTGGATGGATGGATGGATGGATGGTACTATTTTTATAGCAACCTCTGCAGTGTTATTTTACCTCCAAAGGTTAATACACAAAACATTGAAAATTACCATATTTATTATTGGGTACAAACAGAGGCTACCAAAGTTCAGCAGGTATATAATATGGTACTGCCTGTACTATACCATACCGGTACTACATATTGACATATCTAATATAATACCACATTAGATTCCTGATTAACTTTGGCAGCGGCTGTGGTGCCCAATAGGTACACGCTATAGTACTACCACAGTGCCCACTTACTGTAAGAAGTGCCACAGTATGTACCCTGGTACTCTATAAAGTCCTGTGGTGCCTACCATGGAACTATTTAAAGTAATATTATGGTATATTATGGTATGTGCTGTACAAGATCTAAATTGCATTTGGTTTCCGTACTGTGCTTGAATAACATGAATTATTTTGGGAATTAAATCCGCTTTATTTCTTGCAATATGCCACATTTGAAAATATCATGTAAAAACACTGGGACATTTTATGGATTTTTATCGTACTTCAACCGAATGGTAGAGATGGCTGAGTCAGGTTATGTTTAACGTATATATTGTAGCAACTCAAAATGTGTTCTAACTTTAAAGTGGATATAAAAGTTAGAAAAGTTTTTTCACATTTTCTTAAGTTTAGACAATGCTAATACAGCAAATTGAAAAAAGAAAAAACATAGATCATTATAGTGTTATATTGTTATAACTGATCTTACTCACATTACACTAATGTGGGTGTTTTTGATTAGCTTTTGCGTGAATATTATATGAATTTCAATATCAAAATTTAAAAATTTTAAATTTAATTAGAGTAATAGATTATTGGCCATGATACAGTTTATTATTGTAGGTAGATTATTTTTTTAAAAATTTCAGGTGTACTTTAAAGAATGTCTGCCGAATCAGGTCAAGACATTTTTTATTTATATACTGTATAATAATCTTTATGCGCTAAACTCCAAAATATTAGGATTAAATTAAGCCCGTTTATTATTTACACGTGACTTTTGTTGCTTTCATGACGTTTTTCCTTACCTGGTGCATCAATCTAGAGAAAGAATGACTGGTTTCGGTAACATTTCCTATTAAAGGGAGAACGATTTTTCCCTGGTGCGTCGTGTAACATGGTATATGACACGCGAAAGTAAAGCTAAGTGTGTACTCTGGTGGTTTTCTGTCAGACAAAAGCAAGAGCAAAGGTCTTGGTGATGTTTGAAAGGGACAGCGGCGTCATATTACGGCATCACAACCAATCTAAATCTCGCAAAGTTGTTTTTATATATATTTCTGCGGCGCAGGAATGCCGCAGAGATATTTGAGTCAGAGACGCCTCATTCATTGCCTTTAAGGTCACTGCAATCTTTTGACATCAATGCTGTCATTCAGCAGCTCAGAGACGGATAAACAGCGATCCTGAGAGATGGGCACACGGGTGGCACGGCGTCACCCGGATACGACGGGATCTTTTGTTCCACGCAGGAAGCAAAACAGAACTACAGATTCGCAAAGTTGCATGCCAGTCCCTCAGAGGCGTTCAGTCGTTCCAGCTCAAACGCAACTTCCACTTTTTCTCGCCTCGTATTCTCTGGATACGGGTTGAAAAGGAATCTTTCTCTCAGCCGTCCTTGCTACATAAAATGCTTCGAGCTTTGAGAAATACATCTCACGAGCGGAGCAGAAAGACGTCAGCGTGATTGTCACTTTAACAAGTTCCACAATAGCGATCTCATTTCCATCTCCGCACGTGGCCATAAAAGGTCAGATTTACATACGTGGCTTCACGAGAAGCTCATATATTCTGAGCTGAATGGGTTTCTGGGTCTGCACACACACACACACACACACACACACACACACACACACACACACACACACAACCTGCAACCTGATTTGTATTGCCATTGTAAGTGTCTCTTACAGACACAAAGCAGATATTTCACAAATGATTGTGAGTAATGATATAGTGTGTGTGTATGTAAAACATTTAGAAAATTAAAATGTGTTCTGAGAAAGAAAAGAAAGAAAGAAAGAAAGAAAGAAAGAAAGAAAGAAAGAAAGAAAAATGACAAAAGAAAAAGAAAATAGAATAAAACGAAAAGAACTTGGGAAAGAAGGTATAGAAATGACAGGAAAAATAAGAAAGAAAGAAAGAAAGAAAGAAAGAAAGAAATGACAAGAAGTAAGAAAGAAAGTGTCTAATATCCACGTGTGTAAGTGATGTGACGTGATTAATCGTGTGACCTTCCTGTACACGCTGTAACATAGCTTTCGGGACTTGGCTAAGCATTTAACGCGAGGCGCTAGTTAAGGTGAGCGCGCTAAACTCCACAGCATGAACATCAGCGCTAAGTGCAGTGTTTGGTCTCGCGTCTGCGCTGACGATCAGCTGCTTTCAGAGGCGTCTCTGTTGAAGTCCGTCAGCCGTTCCTTCTGCAGATCGGACCGAAATAGCCGTGATTGCTCTAAATCTGCTGCTGTAGAAGCACTCGGCGCTGACCGGGTCGCCTCGAGAGCGGTTGGAAAAGAGCGAGCACTTCACAGGAAGCGCTTAATAAAGAGGGAGGCGTACTGCCGCTGCTCTCTGGTCAAAGGTCACACCATCTTTAATAAAGCCCAGGGAAAGGAGAAGCCACCTTTCTGGGAAATGCTGCGCTTTTTAAAAATGCATTTGGCTCCTAAAGGCTTTTTATGAATCTGTTCGCTACGATTAAATCATAATTTTCTTTCATTTTCTGTCTTATCGTGACCTCGTGAGCGAGAGGAAAATGGAAAACAAAAAAAAATAAAAAATGTAAATTATGGTTGAAGGAGCAGGTCCTATTCTAAAGCCTTTATAAAATCGGCAAATTGCGAAATAGGAAGTGAGACTGATTATGTTTAAACCTCACAATAAGCAGTTAAATCAGGTGCAATTATTGACAAGTGAAAATCTGAAAATAAAGCCAAAGTAGGTGGAGCCTAAACAGAACAGTAGGAGGGATTTGCTGGGTTTAGCTTCTTTGCTTGTGTTGTCCCAGTCCTCATGTAACCCTATATTTATTGCTTTTATTTTTAGGGGAGATTTTGTCCTTAAAGCCAGTTTCCCCACACCTCCTAACCAGGGAGGAAAAATACACATGATGCCAGCCGACGCCATCTTTTCAAACGGCTGCTCACGCAACAGTAGAGGTGGTGTAACACACTTAGAGGAAAGCGCTATCCACCCCTTCCACCTACTGTACATGAGCTCAAAGACAACCATGATTGGCCAGAGTCGCTATTATTGATGTGAGAGTATGCCTGAACCCTGAGAGAGCCTGGTTAATCTACTCTCTAGACTCCAGGTTATTTATGTCTGTAGTCTCACCTGGGAATCAAACTTGTAATCTCCGAATTATAGAGTTTCTGTTGTGCCACCCAAGAGCTACACCTCTAGTTTTAACCTCTGGTTTTATAGCAAACTTTCCAATATTTGAAGCCTCGTGTCCAATTCATTCTTATTCTGTTTGAAATAAAGTTACATATGTTCTACTCATCCCTTATCTATATAATTTCTATGTCCTGTTTAAGGTTATGGGCCTTAAGTCTAATACACTTATCCCAGCGTTTCACTGGTGCTTGGATACCATCATGGTGGAGGGTTTTCTCAGTATTTGACTTTCTCAGTGCTTTATGCCTGGCCTCCCAGGAACTCCTTTAATTGTGAAAATGGCTTGGAGCGAGGTCAGGCCTGCACGGGGGATGTGGCGATGACTCCCAGCCGAGTTTCTGTAATGTGCGAGTGGTGAATGGTGAATGAGTGTGTGTACAGTTCCCACAGACAGATGTGTCTCTTCTTCAAGTCAGCGACGAGTTATCCCATCGATTTTCAAGGATCAGATGTTCCACTCGCTGAATGTTCATGGGAATGACTGCAGTGTTCTTGGAGCAACTCAACCAGGATCGTCATACATGCACGTAGGACATTTCAATGTTTTGCACCGTTCAAAGAGTCTCATCACCGTGCTGTGCTTGAAGTCTTCCGTAAATGTCAATCATTTATATGCCTTCATTCACCGGAAATTTCATCACAAGTGTTTTGTGGAGAAAATGCGTGAGTACATGCTTTACATGCTGCTTTAATGCTTGTTCTTGCTTCTCCAAATGTTACAGAAGTCACAATAAAGCCACACAAAAAAACACAATACAGTTTAATTATGCATCTTTTTGATGAAGTAGTGCTGTAATAAAAAATATATTGCAAGCAGCTGTCTATTCATTTAGCTAATTGGCAGTAAACTGGCAGACCAGCTTTATTCATGACCTCTGCAACGTTTAGTTGTTCTCCAGCACCGTTATTTAATTAAAACTTCATTTATTTAAACATTATTTTCATAATCAGATTTCATCTTTAGTCCTGAGCTTTCTCACAGCTCAGCGGTCGATCGTTCTCCACTTCATTCACCATGCTGGAACAAATTTGCACCTGGCGCAGAGGGCGGCGAGTGAGCGTCTCAGGTGCTGTTTGCAATGAGAGCTACGGAGTTTAACATGTTTTGTAATATTAAACTTGAATATTGATCTGCATTAATATGAACTACATGTACTGTCATGAAAATTAAATGAAGATAATGTACTGCACTTTTTCTTTCTCCTCGAATTAATTCCACTGATACAATCTGAATGGACATTTGAATTCAAAGAATTGAGCTCATAAACACTTCGATTGATTCAGACTAGCATGTCTTTCAGTTAGGATTCAGCCTCGGGTTAGCGCCAGTACCTGGAATGCATTATGTCTTTACCAGATTTCAAATTTCGTTTACCGAAAATCAGGTTTTGCGGTTGAGTCGAGCTTCCCGAGCTTCCTCCTTTTATCTAATGGTGCTTGATATTCTCACCGTGAAAGTCTGATTCTATAATTATGGCCACTGAGAGTTCCTCTTAGCATTATGTTAACAAGACAGAAATGCAGAAAAACAATCTTCGAATGACTAACTTCTTCATCTCCGTTGCCTCCTCGTGTTTGTCTCCCTGCGCTGTTCCGAGCGCTCCAGGCCGGGCCATTACGGCTGTTTATCTCGCTAATCTATTTATAACACATCATGCCTCTCCCTCTTTCCCCCTCATTACCCTTCACTCAGCTCTCAACACGGCGTCGCGTCACCATAGCGACTACGACTTCCCTCCTGGCCCCGGGGTCACGAGAAGTGATTTAAAGCGCTCTGCATGATACCAATGACATGCTTTTTTTTTTTTTTTTTGCAGTATTTTTCATTGCTGTTAATGTCACAGCAGGTGACCGAGCACATGGCTGTACACACATTAGAGCGATTTGTTCGTCCAATTCTGATGTTCCAATAGTGACCGATCCTGAACTTGAAGCTCTTGCGTTCCTGATGAGAGTCCGGGTCATAACACGCACCGGATGCTGTTAATTAACGCGTGTACAGATGACCCGCGCCTGATGGATGAGTACGAGTGATTTCTTTAGATTTGATAGGAAATTAATTTGTATGAAAAGTTTCAAAGGAATTTAAAAAACCCTTTGGAGAAGGAGTTAAAAGGATTAAAGCTAAAAATAATTGATGAGTATTAATATAATCAATGTTATTATTATTTGAATTTGAACCCCACATACATGACAGAACTCTTTAACTTATTAATAAGTATTGTTATAAAAAGAAATGTTGTCCTTTTTTTTGTTGGCGGCTAAACAAACTCCATGTTCGGTAATCGGAGAGAGAATCACAGATGAGAAACGGAAAAAGTAGATCGGATAAAGATGAAGTTTTGTCTTAAAACAAATCCAGGGTGTTAAAATTCACTTATACCACTTCAGCGCTGTTATTTCTGCGAAAATGAAAATATGAACTAATCCCAGTAAAAATATTCAGTTTAGCTTTTCTAATTAATATCTATTGGTGCAGGTGTTTGTTTACATTGAGCGAGTAGATTATTAGTTTCTTATTTTAAAGTCGATTATTAAATCCGGCACATAACTGACCTCACTTTTATCAAACTTTACTCAACATTTTGATTTCACTTATGGTGCAGGTTAAAAATAAACTTCAGGCAGAGATCTAAGTACTGCAAAAGTTTCATTGAATTCCGTCCAGCAGTCGATTATAATGTCCACAGTTTAAAGCGTGGGCAGTCAAAACTTGCAGTGTATAATCCAGGCAAAAAACTTTTCATAACGTCAGTTCTACTCAACATTTAGATTTCATTTAGGTTTAACTTCAGGCTAATACTGAAGGACTGGCAACGTTTCATTAAATCCAATCAAAGCAGTTTTGCGTGACGCTGTCTGACAAAATCTGTATGGACAGACATACTTCAATGTATATCACATTAAAATATCATTAAAAGACTGAGCTATGAGCAATGTACAGAATTCTTTATTCTAATTCAAAAATCTTTATTTTGTGAACAGTATATAGATTTTGTTTATATTAACTATTCAGTAGTCAATACAAATTAATTAATAATAATAATTTTTGATTTAAGGCGGTGTAGTGTTTAGCACGGCCGCCTTGCACCTCCAGGGGTCCGGGTTCGATTCCCGGCCAGGCTCGATTCCCGTCTCTGTGTACATGGAGTTTGCATGTTCTCCCCGTGCTTGGTGGGTTTCCTCCGGGCACTCCGGTTTCCTCCAACAGTTCAAAGACATGTAGGTTAGGCTGATTTGTGTTCCCAAATTGCCTGTAGTGTGTGAATGCGTGTGTGAGTATGTGAGTGTGCCCTGAAATGTATTGGCACCCTGTCCAGGGTGTACCCTCCTGGGATAGGCTCCAGGTCCCCGCGACCCTGAATACAGGATAAAGCGGTATAGAAGGTGATTGAGTGAGTTTTTGATTTAGAACCAATTCACCGTTTTTTAACTATTTAGGTAATCCTTTGAATGGGAAATTCTCTAAAATGTAGCTGCTTAAAACAACAAATATTAGTGCTCCTGCCCATGAATCAAACTGAATCAGATCGACGGTCTACCTACACTTCACAGCTCTAATATAATTTGATGCCTCCCAATGTAAAGTGGTTGATTGTTTTTTTCCCAATAACTGAAGACTTTACAGTGATGAAAAACCTCCTCCATTTTCCAACGAAAGCCCCCTACAGAGTGCAAATGTTACAAATTAAAGTCTCTTTAATTTCGCCAAATCATTTACACTTTGCTGACATTTTATTTTCTCTAAATATTATTAGAATTAGAAAATGCCTGTTAATATAAACCTGTGATTTATCTTGCAGATACGAAGGATAATGAATGTTTATACCTTTTAAAGGTCCCGTATTTTACAATACTTTTAACAAGTTAACAAGCTTAACAAGCTTCCCGAAGTGTGTACAGTATGTTAATGTTCCATCTGACATACCCGTTAGATAATAACCCTCATTCACTTCTCCAAATGTACCATTTCAGTGTCTATGTAAATGAGCTACTGCTGAGCCACACCCCTCCAGATAACAGCGAAAGTGAGCAACAAACCAGGGGGAAGGTATCGTCTTACCGTACAGTATATGATGTCACATTAGGAGAAAAATTTATCTAATTGGCTTGTTTAAGCCATTTTTTTTACACTAGACACCCATCTAAATGTCTTAACATAACTAAAAAGTGAATTTTGTAAGTATGTTCCCTTTAAGACTAGCACATGGACACGATAATGGGAAAAATAAGACAACCCTAACATTCAGTGTTCTAATGAGCACTAGTTATTTGGTCCAATTTTGTACAAATGAGGTTGAATAAAGAGAAATGCGTGAATGTGTGAATTTGAAATTAATTGTACCACATAGGGATATGTTTATCATACTACTGTCTGTGGTACCCACTGGATATGCGTACTTGGTGGTTTCTTTCTTTCTTTCATTTGCATTTTTTTTTCTTTCTGCATCCGTTTATTTATTCCTTTTCTCAAAGAAAAAAAAAAAAAAAAAGCTGAAAGTTCTAAACAGAGGCACCTGAGCTCTCCCCTCACCTCTTTGGCTGTCAGCTCATTTCAGAGCTAATGATCCATCCACTTCACTTTAAAAGGAGAGCTGGTGAGAGAACGAGCACGGGGCCGGGGTTCTCCGAGGGTGGCGGCTGGTGAAAAGACCTCATTCTGTTTGGAAGCGAATACAAGCACCTCCAAACTCATTTCCCTGCCGGTCTATCCAGCAGGACTCGATTATGTTCAAGCACACAGAGAAGAGGAGGGGGGGAGCGCTGTACACACGGTGTCCTCTTCTCGTTCTTCTCGTCCCTTTCTCCATCCCACTCACCCTCAGCAGATAATAGGACACATCTGACTCATCGGGCAGAAAGGGATAAAAAAAAAAAAAAACTAAAAAAAGGAAAAGAGATTCAAGAGGAGAGTGGAGAGAGTGTGTAGATAATAGCACACCTCTGCCTCTGAATGCCCAAAAGAAGGAATTATAAGTGGTGAGCTATAGGAAGAGATGAGGAACAAAACCCAGTCTGTTAAATCCCTCTTATCAAGGGAACAGTGAGCGAAGAAAGAATCAAGCGTGAAAGATTCTAGGAAGAGATTTGAACTCCTTGCCTTACACTGCCAACGACTAAAAGCAGAGAAAAGTGTTATTCTGCTTGCTCGGAGAATAAAGGATAAAATCAGCTTCCTGTGAAAGTGCTGAGGTAATGTCCTTCAGCTGGCGACGCTGTTACAATGCCTTTATACTCAAACACAAGTTCAATCTGAACAATGATGACCATTAAAATGTAGAACTTCAGCGGGAAGTTATGATACTTACACGCGTGCTAGCTTTACCTCGCATCTGATTGATCAGTTCTTCCAGTTTCAACTCTCCCCGAACGCAATTGTATGATCGGTATTTCGCTAAAATTTGGTTCCACAAAACAGATTGCAGGGCTCCGGTTTATCATTGATTTATATATAGCATCTATACCACTTGTCCTACTGTATGTAGGATCAATAACTTTTCCCAGGGAACGTAGTCCAACATACATTCCAAGCAGACACACATTCATACTTGGTGGAGGTGCTGTTTGTCAACAGGCAAGGCAGGTGACTGCTTGGGGTCCTAGGCCAGTAGGGGACCTCATAGAGCTGAGAAGCTCTTATTTGTTATTTATAAGACCATAGTGATGAATACAGTTTTTTTTTTTTTTTTTTTGCCTAGGGCTTCAACAGACTGTAGATAACAGGCAATCTGGGAACACCAATTGGTCTTTTTTCACTGAAGGAGACCAGAGTACCTGGAAGAGCCCCAGCGAGCACAAAGAGAACATGTAACCTCTATCCACACACAGATGGGAGTTCAAATTCAAACACCCACCCAAAGAGGTGCCAGGCAACAGTGCTAAATTGGCAGTTTTATTATATGGTATGCAACATATTGGCAAATAACCAAGTAGCTTACAGAACCATGCATGGTAGCTAGCTTGCTAGTAAAATGTCAAAACCTGCATTCATTTACTAGTATATATATATATAAATCCTTAGCAGTGCCCCTGTATATATATATACAGTATATATATATATATATATATATATATATATCAGCGCCCCTGTATAGGGGGGCGCTATATATACAGGGGCGCTGCTAAGGATTTTGGGCCCCATGAAAAGAATCTTGACAGGGCCCCCAACACAGCTGAGACTTTTTTC
>JAQQZT010000002.1:3500613-3508113 GCA_030068275.1 Clarias platycephalus
CGAACCCTTGTACTGGATTGTTGCTTTGCAGTTCTTTGGCGGGTCATGACTCAACAGTAGTTCATTTACAGTACATACACACTGAAACGGTGTGTTTTTGAGAATACGTGAAATAAGGGGAGTTTAAGGTACAACATGAATTCCAGAAAAGTTGGGTCATTTTCTTTTTTATTTGAAGAAAATGAAAACTAAAAGAATTTAAAATCACATGAGACAATGTTTTATTTATAATGGAACAAAGAGAACATAAATGTTTAAACTTAGAAATGTAACAATTTTAATGCACAAAATGAGCTTATTTGAAATGTGATGCCTGCTTCAGGTCTCAAAATAGTTGTAACGAGGGTATGTTTACCATGGTGTAGCATCTCCTCTCCTTTTCAGAACAGTTTGAAGTTGTCTGGGCATTGAGGTTATGAGTTTCTGGTGTTTTAGTGTTGGGATTTGGACCCATTCTACTGTATGTTTCCAGGTGCTGAGAAGTCTGTGGTCGTCTTTGATGTATTTTTCGTTTAATCATACACCAAATCGTCTCTACAGGTGAAAGATATGGACTGCAGACAGGCCAATTCAGCACCTGGACTCTTCTCCTACGAAGCCATGCTGTTGTAATAGCTGCAGTATGTGGTTTTGCATTGCACACAAGGCATTCCCTAAAGCATATGTTGCTCTAAAACCTTTATATACCACGCAAAACATACAAGCTGCCCATGCCGTGTGCATTTTTCATGCTGGCTTTTGAACTGAATGCTGATAACACGCTGGAAAGTCTCCCTCCTCTTTAGCCCAGAGGACACAGCGTCCGTGATTTCCAACAAGAATGTCAAATTTGGACTCGTCTGACCATAGAACACTTTTCCACTTCGAATCAGTCCATTCTCACAGGGCACAGCACTTCTGGACCATGTTCACATACTGTATGGCTTCCTTTTTGCATGATAGAGCTTTAGTGCTTCAGTGGTTTCTAGACGTATTCCTGGGCCCATTTAGTAATGTCAACAACAAAACTTTTTTGAGATCTGTAGGCTTTTAGTGGATAAAAGTAGACAACTTCTCAGTTTAAACATTTTAGGTTCTCTATGTTCTATTGTGAATAAAATATTGACTCGTGATTTTGAAAGTCTTTTAGTTTTCATTTTATTCAAATAAAAAAAACGTCCCAACTTTTTGGGTTGTATATTTGCACATCCATTTTAAACCTCGAGGCTTTTCAATTTCTCTACATTGTGCCATCTTCTTGTTCTTTTAACACTTATTTGTACCTGATGTCTTTGGTGTCAGCTGCAGCTTGCTTCCCACGCTCGATTGAACCCCGTAGTTCGGTTTTATCCTGTATTTCTAGGATGTACGTTTTATATTCCAGCATCACTTCCTTGTTCACATTTTACTGCATTTCAGATTTGGACTCCTGCCTGCCTTTTAATGTGTTGCTTACTGTAAGTTACTATTTCCATAACTGAAGTCCTGATATTGTGAGTTCAAGATCTTCTTCATACAGTAGATAGCTTTGCGGCCTGTATGTGACACACATGATTTAAGAAAAAAGTAAAAAAATAAAAATAAAAAAAAAGAAACACAATGTAAAAAAAATCTAACTGAAAGCCAGCATAATTGCCGGGCCGTAAAGCATCGCTGTACTGAATGAGGGTCAGCTCTGACTGAGCGCTTCTGGCTTTCAGAAATCTCTTTCATTTGTATTATATAACCTGCTTTATGTATTGATCCACTACTTACTGTACAATCAGCCTTGAGCTGTGTCTTTTAAGGCTCATGTTCAGAGATTTATTTCTCGTCTGTTGAGATGAAAAGCTGAAGCTAAAGTCTAAACGCTCACAGGTGAAAAAGAAATGTTGGCTTTGAATTAGCATAAAAGTAGAAAGGCATCGTTTTAAGTTGGGACATGCGTGAAATTTAAATATAATGCATTATGATAATTAAATTAAAATATGATACATTATCAATTAAAACAAGCAATTTATTATAAATATAGCAGCGTACAGAAGTACTGTACTATAGTATAATGGAAATGCTGATGAGTATAAAGACTTTATATTTGGTCTGCTATAGTTAGTTAGTCTTTATTACTGATCTACCACCTGATAAACTGTACAAAGTCTCTAGTGAGGCTGAAAACAAAGGGATAGATTTGACAAACTAGACTTGGTAAACAAACACACAAACAATACAGTGCAAACGTCTTGAGCTCCTCCTCATGCCATCATATTTTGCTTCCAAAGGACCAGTATTCTTGCACTTTTAATGCAGTCTTGAAGAATAGTTCTTCAGTCCCTCTACCTGTTCAGTTTCAGACTGTTTCAAGAATGTTTTTTCTTTTTTGTATTTGAAACCACGCAGTGAACTAAGCCATCTAAATTAAGGCATTAAGGATTAGTAAACTGGTGTTGCTGAATGCTTGGAACAGACGCAAAAATGAGGGCAAATGAGGGAGCTGCTGAGGTCATTACTGTACATAACAACCAGTTCTATCTTTAAACCCTTCGCAGTCTGTTGCAGTAAAACATCTGTTCCCATTTCTTTAATTTAATGTACTTTAAAGAAACGGGGGTTTTGCCCAATACTGTAGTTCTGAGATATTATTAGGCAACAGTTATTACAGTTATTAGGGAACTGTGTACACAAAGGAAAACAATTAAAAACTGAATCTTTAATTTTATTTGTACTAATATGTTTAATTTTAATATGTTTATTTGACTTTCCCCCGAGGCGGCACGGTGGTGTAGTGGTTAGCACTGTCGCCTTGCACCTCCAGGGTCCGGGTTCGATTCCCGTCCAGGCTCAATTCCTGTCTGTGTGTGCATGGAGTTTGCATGTTCTCCCCGTGCTTGGTGGGTTTCCTCCATGTACTCCGGTTTCCTCCTACAGTCCAAGGATATGCAGATTAGCGTCCCCAAATTGGCATCCCCAAATTGCCTGTAGTGTGTGTGTGTGTGCCCTGCGATGGATTGGCAGGCTGTCCAGGGTGTACCCTGACTCGTGCCCCAAGTCTCCTGGTATAGGCTCCAGGTCCATGCAACCCTGAATGCAGGATAAAGCGTTATAGAAGATGAGTGAGTGACTTTTCCCCTTTTATATTTCTAGTTTAACATTAAGCGAGCATAGTGGCCTTCCCTTTTTATTTCTTTTGATAGCATGACAAAATCACACATGGCTGAACGTGCTGCAGATAGAAACTAGAGAGAGTCAAAAGGTTAAAGACTTGTGGAAGCAGACAGCTCTCTGAGCTCCACATGGAGTCGGTCGCACACAAATAATGTGTCTCACTGAACTCCAGGGTGGAGACACTCATCTCTCTGCTGTGTGATAGATTCTCCTCACACTACAGTACATCTCATATACACAGTGTGCATATATATATATAATATATATATATATATATACACACACACCCTGCATTTGTCTGACTATTCTTGTGTGGATCTTGCATTATCATTCAGCTATGGTACATTTAAACCTCCAAACCTTAACCTCAGTAACCTTTAAGCTTTTGAAGTATTTTTTTTATAAAATAATAGTTGTAGGTTATCCTCATGATTTTCCTATCATTCTGGGGACACACCAAGATATTAAAACATTCCCAGACACACATACATACAGTATATTCCTTGCTCATTTGTCATTTGTATCATCAGTGTAATGACTCGTATGGACAGTTTGCCTGAATCACTCAGTCGTGCCTGACAGCTAGTGTCTTTATTAAGTTGGTCAGTTTCCAGACTCCCCATTAGTGAATGGAGTACTCGTTCCTCGCCCGCCACCCCGCCCTGTCTGTCCCCCGCTGCCTCTTCGTGTCGTTCCACACCCCTAACGAGTCATCTCCAAAACTCAATTCAGCACATGATGATGGAGGAAACGGCACATGTGGAGTGCATTTGGGTTTCTCTATGTGACCTGATAAAGTTTTGAAGTCTGCAAGTAACAAGATGGTGAAGAGTTCAAACTCCCACACTGTCACAGGGATTGTTGAGCTCCTGAACAAATCCCTGAACCTCCAACCGCTCGACTCTGTTCATGGTTCACTGTCTTAAACCGTTGTAGGATGAGTCTCTACCTAATAATCTGTTCATTTTTTTAAGCGAGAGAGAGAGAGAGAGAAAGAAAGGGATGTGCACTCCTGAGCCCTGATTCTGACACACTTCTACTGCTGATGACTCTTTTTTTTTTTCTTTTTCTTCTTCTTGGAGCCTTTTGCACTTTTTGCTGGTTGGATGGTTCCAGACATAAAGCAACAAATGAGACAATTTAGCAGGAGCCATATGTTCTAACACTGGATATTATTCAGCAACTTCTTTATTTTTAATATTATATGTTTGTAAATTTTAATCGTAACTTGCATGCAAAAGTAACATTTGGTGTTCCACAAAGCTCTATTCTAGGCCCATTTTCCTTAGGCAATTTTCCCTTTATTCTGTATGTTACCTCTGAATACAATCCTCCCTAAACATGGCATTAGCTTTAGCTCCTATTCTTATAACTCTTTTTCAAGTCTTGTCTAACCTGCATTATGTATATTTCTACTTTACTGTTCTAAAAAAATGTTTTACTAAAAAATGGAAAAAAAAAAAAAATGCCCATGTAATCAGTAAGACTGTCCACTGGTGATCTTATTCACAATCTGATTCTACTAAACATCCAAACAACATGTTTATTACTTCATAAAGATATTGAACCATAACATTATGGAAAAGACCCTACAGTTTCCCATCTCACAAGTGATAGGTTTGGTTTTACTGAACTCTACTTGCTTCTTTCTGACGCTTCTGATATTTAATGCAGGATGACATGAACCCCTGGTGACAGCAGATGCTAATAAATATTGCATCATGCAGTGTGTTCACTGAAATACAGAAAAATTGTGTATATTTGTTGCAGTGTGTCTGAACAGTCACTTTGTGTGTCTGTGTGTGAGTGTGTTTGTGTACCATGAGAAAGCCAGAGGCAGCTCAATGTTTTATTGAAAGTTTGTCAAGAATCATGACTGGAGTGTGTTCATATCACAGAAGCATGGCAAGAAAATGAGCTGAAAACAGCAGAAAAGCTAGGCGTTGTTTATTAAATACATACTAGACTTAGCAGGAGACAGGTAGAGAAATTGATGGCATAAAGGTGTAATGATGGACATAAACTACAGCTGTGGAACCCATAGGGTAGAGAACCCAAGAAATACTGGAAACTAGAGAAGAGGAATAATTTTTTTAATTAGATTACATTAAAAAGGTTGGCAATTGTGAAACATGTAAACAACAATCTAGTGGGAAACAGGGAAAATTAGAGCCCTGGACCTAGGAAACAATGGAAAACTAAAAAAACTATTTTTTTTCATTATTTAGTACTATTTTATCAGTTTTACCGTTTTTGCCATCAAATACAGCGGCAATTTCATTGTACTTGTACACTGACAATAAAGGGATCTGAATCTCAATCTAGATAGGGGACACAAGAAACTAGTAAAACTTTAGAATTAAATGGACACTGGAAATTAGAGAGTAATAGAAAGCTAAAAATTAGGGTACACCCCTGAGATGAAAATAAAGGAAAACTACAAACAACTGGTTTTCACAAGATGAAAGTATTTAATAACCTGTTTTTTTTGTAGAACTTGTAAGTTCTAGCGCTGGATATTACACTGGAAACTAGAAACCACTGGTAATTAGGGAATGCTATACAGCTGGAAATGATGGTGCACTTCTAGGAAACACAAGAGAGTTGGAAACACAAATAAGCTACAGTAAGGAACATTAAAAAGCAGTCACTATTGGAACCGAGCCTCTTGGAAGCTTGAAATTCTGGTGCACTATAGAGATGAAAATTAAGACTAGAAAGCTGGAAAACAGGAAACAGAAAGAGGTAGGGAAACTTAGAAAAGTAGAACACTAAAAACGTACTAATTAGAATACACTTCAAAACTTCCATATGATATTTTATGATGGTAAACTATTTTACATACCATAATATACCATAGTACTTGCCATGGTTGGCGTTGGCCTTATAGAGTACCAAGGTAGGTACTGTGGCACTTCAGTGAGTACCGTGGTAGTACATTGGTGAAAATACATTAGTGAATCCCATGGTACTTACTGGTACTGTACCACAGTGGCTACCAAAGTTCAGCAGGTATCTAATATAACATGCTTATGCACACTGTACCATATTAAATATGTTAATATGTACTACTTGTATGGTACAGTACAGGTATTAGATACCCATTCAACTTTGGGTGCCATCGTGGTATGCAATAAGCGCCATGGTATTCACCAAAGTACAGTGGTACACACAATAGCTACAAGATACTTAAAGCAAGGAAACATTGTTGGACCACTTTTGCTTTCTCTTTTGCTTTAATTATTCGTGGCATAGATTCAACAATATGCTGGAAGCATTCCTTGGAGTTCTTGGTCCATATTGAGAGTTGTCAGCTGTATATTTGTCAGCTGCACATACATGATGTGAACATCCCATTCCACCGCATCCCAGTGATGTTCTTTTGTGATCCAAGGTAGGATGGATCAATTCTACTACTGTATGTTGCTTATGCCAAATTCTGAACCTACCATCCAAATGTTGCAGCGGAAATAGAGACTCATCAGAACGGGTGACTTTTTTTTAAATGTATTTATTTTTTTATTATTGTCCTGTTTTGGTGAGCCAATGTGAACTGTGGTCTCAGTTTCCTGTTCTTATCTGACAGAAGCCACACCTGGTGCGGTCTTCTGCTGTTGTAGACCATCTGCTTCATGCATGTGTTGGGTGTTCAGCAAAGCACACCTCAGTTAAAGCAAGAAGTTACCTGAGTTAGTTTGGATCAGTCTAGTCTGACCACTGTCCTCAGGCCTCTGGGATCTCCAAGGCATTTTATCAAAGAGAACTGCAGCTCACTAGATATCTTCTCTTCTTCAGGCCATTCTTTGTAAACCCTAGAGATGGTCGTTGAACAGTTGTACCTAAAGTGTCTGGTGAGCGTAAGTGGGAACAAAAAACAGTTTGATGGACGGGCCGTGAAGTTTAAAGTGACTACAAAATGATAAAAAGTTTGCAGTATCACTCAGTGATAATACAATACAGTAGATTGCAGTAGGATAACATTGAGACATCCTATTATAGAAATGTAATTAACTTTCGGGTGCTAACAGCCTGGCGCCATCACACCAGTCTGTCATTGATTATTTTCCTATAAGGGCATGACATGACGTGTTTTTCATTACTTAACATTTATTAAGGTCAAAAGACAAAAGGAAAAGGCGAGCTGTACAAGAGATTCATCTGTTAAATGGAGCACAGGCACCCGGATCATGTATTCAGTTCCTCACTGGTTCAAACTTTACGTATAAGTGAGAAAGGAGGAGCGATCATGATGTACGAAGGTCTGAACATCAGTACGTACAGTACAAGCATGGTTCAGTTTTTTTTTGTTTTTCTTAGGAGGACAGTAAAGGACAGAGTTCCTGATATGGAAACTAGGTGGCATTTAATGTTAGGTGGCAA
>JAQQZT010000002.1:3513476-3530152 GCA_030068275.1 Clarias platycephalus
GCCTGGCCGGGAATCAAACCCGGACCCTGGAGGTGCAAGGCGACAGTGCTAACCACTACACCACCGTGCCGCCATATATATAATTTTATAGCTTAATATAATTTTAGTATAGCTGATTAATTACATAAAAATTCACCCTGTACAGTGTCATGAATTGGAAGTCTAGCTATGGAGACCAATCACCATTTTTTGTACCAGTCTGTAAACATTTATTTCTGTTAGAAAATCGGACATTTACACTTTTGGAGCCAGATCCTAGTGGTGATTTGAGGAATTGCATGTTTTGGCACTTCTGTGTTGGATTAATTTTTTGAACCCTTTGCGGATGTCACTTGCGCTAGACCGGTCTTATACTGATATTTGATTTGCCCTGGCCGTGAGATGTTTTAAATTGACATGTTACTTTACTTTCTCTCTCACAACAAAAAAAGGAATTTGTCTCATCAATCACTTTGGAAAATTGATTGAATATGTACCTGAATTTTACAGATCCAGAGTACAATCTACATTCTATATCTATTAAAAATATTCTCACGACACAAGAAGTTAATCCTTCAATATGTCACCTGTCTTAAATGTGCGATGTCCCGATACATTCGATATCATGACCTTATTTGAAAATCATCTTTTCCAGTGTTATGATCACAGTTAGCATTATTTATGCATGGGAACACAGAAAAAGTTCTCGTGTGTGTCAGAAAGTCGAAAAGTTGGAATTAGACTGTGCATGACAATTTTTACCACACCATCATTTTGTTTATGTAGATTAAAGGTTTCTTCTTTTCTTAAGTTATATTTAGAAATTAGTCCAGTATAATTATCTGCATTATCAGCTATGTCAATACATGAGTATAAGGTGCTCACAAGCATAGTTAAGACAAATGTGTGTGTGTGTGTGTGTGTGTGTGTACAGTATGTGTGGGGCTGAGTTTGTGGGCCATTAAGCGCTGCTGTGTGGGACTCTAAATTGATCCCCTTCCTGTTTCTTGCTCGTGGCAGCAATACTGGAAATGAGCGCTGCTTGCTCAGACGAACACATGGGACCAGGTGAGCTGAGCACTATAGTGTCTTCACAACACACACACACACACACACACACACACACACACAAACACACACAAGCTCACTGCCTGGAAATGATAATAATAATAATAATAATAATAGAAAAGTAATTCACATGCAACCAGACAAACTGATTTGAAGATCTTGGTAATAATTTCGAAGAGCCAATGATATGAGGTTGTGGGAATGCAACAAATACATTGGGAATGAGACTTAACTGATTCGTTTTTTAATATACAGTATCTACAAAAATAACCCCAAACCAGGGTGGAGCAATTGTGTAGCAGGTTATGTTACCCGCTCACAGCTAAAGAGTCCCCAGTTTGATCATTAGCCTCATTACTACACCTAAATACATATTTCATCGTATCTGTACTCTATCTGAGTAGTTTTTGGAGTATGATGTTTAAAGGACACTTTTTTACTTTTACTCTACTTAAAAGAGATTAGTTTTTTTTACTATGAAAAAGGCTACTATAAGCTAATTCAATCCCTAGTATTGGTGAGGACCTCTGTACTTTTACTCAAGTACACAAGCAAATGGAGGACTTCTACTTATACTAGCCTAACATCTGCACTAGAGCATCTTTACTTTCAATCAAGTACAGACCGTTTTGTGTACTTTGCCCACCTCCGTTCTTTCAGTATCCATGTGGGCTTTCTCCGGCTGATTTACTGGCTACTCCTGAACAAGTGCTTGACTACTCCCATGTGATGGACTTGGGCATGGTGGGCGTGGTGTATTCCAACCTCAAGTGTTTACTAAAGATGAATGAAGGAATACAATTGTATTCTGTAATGTTAGACATTAAAGACTTACAAACTACAACATTATAGACTGCATGCCTGATTTTCATTCTGTGACTGAATTCTGAAAAACATGCAAAAAGGGGAATAAAAATAAGGTTTTTCTTCCCATATTATGGTCTAATGTATCAATTTTAGGCTAGCGCAAATGTATTTCCCTGAAATGATGAGTGGCACAGTGGTTAGGAATGTGGCCTCACACCTTCAGGGTTGGGGTTTCGAGTAACGTCTTCAGGTATGTGAATGGAGTGAGCATGTTCTCCCTGTCCTTGGTGGTTCACATGCAGTGTGAGTGTATGCAGGCTTGCACCCTGTGATGAATGGGCACCCTGTCCAGGGTGTACCCCAACTTGTGCCCGAGTCCCCTGGAAAAGGCTCCCAGCTTTCCACAACACTGTACAGGGTAACAGATATAGAGGGTGAATGTGAGAGTAAGACAGTAAAAACTACATGCAAATCTTTTTTATTCTCTTGTGTAGGCTACTTCATTTGTAATCTTATATATCATGTTGTGTTTTATTGCTTAGTTCTTTCTTTATTTTCCATGAAATATGTATTGTTCACCTACTGTATGCCTTGTGTCATTTCCAGTGCTTCCATACTGCCAAGATTCCTGATTTCAATTCTCACTAATATCAATGCTTGTTCTAGGTTGCTACTGAAAACCCTGTGTTTTTTTGGACACCGTGGATTTTACGCACGTCGCCTCTTTTACAAAAGCAATATGAATGAGCATATACTAAGAATTGGGATAAACAGAAAAAAAATTATAGTATACACAGTACGATTTACAGAACACCATAGTTACTGATGACAGACTGATAATACCGTACAAAAACTATGGGTTTTGAGCTGCGATTTGAAGGAGGAGAGATATTCCACCATGGCTCTGTGGGAGTGAATTCCAAAGCAGAGGTCTACCACCCATGAAGGAAAGTCTAAATCTAAGGACCAGAAGTGAGCTGCATCTAAATGACCTCAACTCCGGACAGGGCGATATGAGAGTGACTGTTCACCTAGGAAACTCACAGCCATAGAGATTTAGGTGAGGAGAATTAGATATCGGGGGAAGTAGGAGATGGGGCGAAGCAGAACATGGGAAGAAAGTTAAGTGTGTGTTGGAAAAATGACGGACGTTTTAGAACAAAAGGAAAGATTTAGAAATTTTGTTTTGGCAGGATTTACATCTATGCAGACTGGACAACTGGACGTTCTTAATGACAAAGATTTAGGAATTTGAACTGAACAGTTGTTTCATATATACAGAGCTGTGCAAAAGTTTTGACTTCCCCCTCATTTTTTCATATTTTGCTCCCGAAGAGACAGACTTTCTGGTATTTCTAATGCACATTTGAGGAATAGTTCTCATTAACTGCAGGTTTTTGTCTCTCATTTAAGTTTTTGTCTTGCATAAAAACCATCTAACTTCAGGCATGAACCAGTGAGAATCAGGTGTCAGATGACAGATGATCAAGCTGGTCATTAGTATTCTGGTGATGCTGAAGACTGAGTTGTTGGAACAGACAAGAGAGGAAATGAGGTAGCTGTTGAAGTTGTTACAAAAACAACCAATTTTGACATTGCATAGCATTTGACCTTGCTGTGACCTTGACCTGATTTTGAATCAATTCTAAAATCAAAACCAAAGTTCAATTACTAGCTTCAATATAGGAGTATAAGTCCTATAAATATTTAGCCACTCATTCTTGAGATCTGTAATTAGCAAGAGTTTTATCATTGTCTCATTGTCTATACCGCTTTATTCTGCATAAAGGTTCACGGGGAGCCTGTAGACTATGGCAGGAGAATTAAGGCACAAGGCAGGGTACATCCTGGACAAGGTGTCAATCCATCGCAGGGCACACACTCACACATGCATTCACACACTATGGGCAATTTGGGCAACACCAATTAGCCTAATCTGTATGTTTTTGGACTGTTGATGGAGAACATGCAGACTCCATGCATATAGAGGCGGGAATCGAACCCAGACCCTGGAGGTACAAGGTGACAGTGCTAGCTACTAGACCACTGTGATGCCTAGCAAGAATTTTAGTTGGACAAAAAACTTGTAACAACTTGATTATAATCATTAGAAGAAGATAAACATATATTTTTAAAATAGATTTAAAGATACTGTAGATTTTTAAAAGTTTCCTGATGTGTTCCAGAGTACCATGCTGTAGTTCATGTACCTTTGTGACAAAGTAGATACCATGGCAGAACTGAGTACCATAGTGTGGTCCTATCAGCAACCATGGTACTGTCAAAAATAACTTAATACTATATACCGTACTATATATGAAAGTACAGGATATACTATATACAGGTACCATCAGACCACTATAGTACCTACAGGATGCCATGGGGAAATCTTACGGGTAAAAAGTACAAAAGTGAATAAATGGACACAGAGGATACCAGTATTGTTAGTGATCCATCATAATTCCTACAGTGGATTATCAATTTTTTTTTTTTCCTAACACCGTATGACATTCGATGGTAATTTGAATTTGATTTATTTAAACATAGAGCAGGAGGTGAACATGCATGCAAGTTTAACGTCACCATTTAAACCCTGCTCAGTGATCTCAAATTTGACAGAAAGTCCATTCAATCCACACTTAAAAAAGCATGCAAAAAAAAAAAAAAAAAAAAAAACAGGAGCAGAGGCATGAATCATGGAGCGAGCGATGGTGACGGGCGCCCACAGAGAAAACCCACACCGGGAGACACAGAGAGGGACGCAGCATGGCTCTGTAAATGTGTGCTATCACAATGTTTTTTTATACCAACCTTTCCCTTTCTGAGAGAAAGACAGACGCTCGTCACCTGCAGAGCTCAGAACATCTGAACTCAAAGAGCGACTGAAGTCATTATAGTGGTGCACACAAACACGGCTGGACCGCCGCCATCCTCTCGCTCACACCAACGCCCGCCTTTGTTGTCAGTGAATGGGTGTAGATTATAGGAGTGTAATTCCTTTTCTTCTCTTTTCTGTCCCACAGTTTTTTTGATGTCGGAGAAAAATGTCAACAGCAGCCGCTCTGCCTGGGAACAGCAGCCTGAACGCCGTGAACGTGGCCTCGATGACAACAAAACTCCCGGGACAATCAACCTGATTTATTGCTACACACATTTTTAAACACTTGGTAAAAAAGTAGCGATAAATGTAACTGAGTGAGAAAAAAAAAAAGGCTTTATTTGAAATGCTCTTTTTGTTCTATTTGTAATAATTTGTACACATGAACCAGCGATTATCAGAAGTGAACAAAGTAGCTTTTTTTTTTAGCTTATCAACCAGGAAATTAAAAGCTTTTTGGTTGTCTAATGCATGATTAGCCTAAACTAAATACTGTACTAAATAATTGCAATATACATTGAGTTATATTTCAGCTATGAGCTGTGACATTTTGTCCTAGCCTTTGCATATAAATTTTACTCACTCTAACTTTTATTTTTTTTTTTTGTAGGACAAAAAATTCTTCGTGATTCCTTTGATTCCTCATGCTCCCAGAGTCCGGAAATTTGGCTATCCATCAGGGAATTAGACTCCATAGATGTGATAACTTGGTCATTCAGTACATTCAGGTCATCAGCTGACATTTTATTGCCCCATAAGAGTCTCGACCTGAGTAACTGATCAACCCCAGATCATAACACTGTCTCCAGAGGCTTGTACAGTGGACACTATGCATGCTGGGTGCATCGCTTCATGCGCTTCCCTTCTTACTCTGACACGCCCATCACTCTGGAAAAGGCTGGATTCATCTGGACTAATTGCATTTTACCTAAAACCACAAACTCTCACCTACAGTACACTATATGGACAAAAGTATTTGTCCAAACCTGCAATGACATTGTATTCTTCCACTCTTCTTGGAAGGCTGTCCACAAGATTTTGGAGTGTTTCCATGTGAATTTGTGTCCATTTATTCTGTAGAGCATTTATGAGATCACGCACTTATGTTGGACGAGAAGGTCTGGCTCGCAATCTTTGTTACAGTTCATCCCAAAGGTGCATAATGGGGTTGAGGTCAGGGCTCTGTGTTAGGGCCGATCAAGTTCTTCCACACCGAACTCGTCAAACCATGTCTTTATATTCCTTGCCTTGTGCACTGGGGCGGAGTCATTTTGGAATAGAAAAGGGTCTTCCCCAAACTGTTGTCACAAAGTTGCATAACAGCAGAGCAATGTCCAAGAAGTCTTGGTATGCTGAAGTATTAAAATTGACCTACACTGGGGATAAGATAATTCAACAGGTTTGGACCAAGTCTCTTGTCCATATAGTGTATTTGTCAACTAAATTAAGTTAAATATCACATACTTTTATGTCAAATGAAGACATATGTTTTAGATTGAAATATTTAGAAACACTGTATCAGAGCATTAGAGGAATTTGTCCAATTTTTGTTTAGAATTTGTGTAATTTATATAAGATCAGTTTGGCTACTGCTACAGAATCCCTTAAGCTGTTGTGGTTCCCATGGCAACGGGTTCTTTATGTTTTATTCTGTCCTCCCCCTTTGATCTGGATTATTACCTGATTACATCCAGCTCTTTTGCATAAGTTGATCATTTTGCCCATTTATATCCCGTCGTGTATTAAAATCCTTTTGCAGGTCTGAGCTTGTCCTGTTCTCAGATTCTCCCGTTTAGGATTTTGCATTATTCTTGTCTTGAGTTTCTTGCCTTTGCCTTGACCCAAAGCCATAGACACTGACTTCGATTATCCTAAATAAATCTTAGGCTGAGTGCGCACACTCACATCCTGTTTATCTTTCCTACGCACAATTGGAATGGATGAAACTTTCGCTCAGCCTGACCTCGGTTTCTCGTTTATTAACTGCGGGTTAGGTCGTGTCATGAACGCATCTGTAATTTGGTGTGTTGGAGATTTGCTGGTTGAACCACTGAAGTCAACCAAAGAAGCAGAAAGTTGACTGTTTGAAAAAAGAAAAAAAAAACTTACCAAACCCTGACCTTGATCTTGCAAGAATGTTAATGTGTTTTGTAGCAAAGATTGTCACAATTTGTGACCTTTGCTTAAAAAAAAAAAAGAAAAGAAAATCTCATCGAGGCGTAGTGTGCGTGTAAATGATGTCTCAGTTCTCAGGCTGTCCTCACTAATTTGTTTCTCTTCAGCAGCGGGAACAGAGGACAGGTCACGCCGGCTTGTACAGTAACACTCCAGACAAGTGCTAAATCCGTATACTGTACACGCTTATGTGATGAACTTTTCATTAGCGCCTGACACGGGCTAAAGACGGAATGCGTTTCTTGGTTTTAGCGCCTTCTCTCGGTTAGCGCATCATCAGTGTTGCCTGACAGCTATGATCAGAAATATACTTTTTTTTCCTTTCTCTCCATTCTCTCTTACAATCCTTTCCTCGGTGTCAGCACCAGCCGGCTCTCCGTATTTATCTCATCCTAGTGCTGTGCTGCTTCGAGAAACAGACAACTAGGTGCTCTTTCGCTGAACCCTCCTTCGATTTGCCACAGCTGTGACAGTTCGGATAGTCCACAATGCCACGCTGAGGCTTTTATATTCCACCTGACCAGCTGAGGTGATGTTATTACGGCAAGCACAAAGAATATTCTGACACACGTATTATTTCTTTTTCCCGTCTCGTTGCTGGAGGTTGGAACTCAACAGTGTGTCAGTCGGAGATGTTGTCAGCACATTTTTTTTTTTCTTACGTGAGCCTTTTTGCAATCTTGTGCACAGGGATTTGCTTATCGTCGCTAGGGCTAGTGCGGTACAACATTTATATCAGGGTTTCTAGTGTGTGTGTGTGTGTGTGTGGTGGGGTGGGGGGGGGGGGGGTGGGGGGGGGGGGGTCTCTGTGTGCAAATGTGTTTAGAGGTATCTAAATTCCCCCCCCCCCCCCCCGAAGTGTGGAAATGTGTTTAGAGGTTTCTAAATTCTGTCAGGAAAAAAATATATATTATTTGGGAAATTTTGGAGTCAAAAGTCAGCTGTAGCTATTGTTATTGCTTTAGATTATTTTTTTAATATATATATTATTAAATCCAATCCATCACAGGGCAGACATGCACATAAACTAACTATGGACAATTTGGAAACATTGACTTACAACATGTGGGAGGAAACCGGAATACCCGGAGGAAACCCACTAAGCATGGGGAGAACACCCAAACCCTCAACCCTGTAGTTAAGAGGCCACAGTGCTATCCGCAATTTCATTATGGTGCTCGATGGGTTTTGCGAATGCACTTGACAATAATGTTCTTACAGGAACTGTTCCAGAACAGCTAAACTTAATGTCTTAAAATAACAACTGACTGTTGATGTTACTTAACGATCCAATTATATATGGGTTATTTCATAGTTTTGAAATTTACAGCATTACTAGATGGCTTTTCATTACTAGATTACTTCACTAGATGGCTTTTCACTATACTGTACCAGTCAAAAATCTGGACACACGTTTGGATTTATTTTCTACATTCTAGAAAAAAATGAAATAACCCATATGTAATTAGATAATTAAGTAACAACAACAGTCAGGTGTTATTTTAACACATTAAGTTTAGGTGTTCTGGAACAGTTCTTGCAAGAACAGTATTGTGTTAAGTGCATTTGCAAAACACATCAATCTCCATGATGAAACTGTCTCTCATGAAGACCTTCGCAGGAAATCAAGACCAACTGCTGCAGAGGAGACGTTCATTTAGAGTCACCAGCCTCAGAAATCACCAACTAACAACCAGCACCTCGGATTAGAGCCGTTATGAAGCTTTACAGAGTAGAAGTAGCAGATATACATCTCAATATCAACTGTTCAAAGGAGATTATTGTGTACTTTGGACGACTTCAGCACTGTTTTACAGTGTAGAAAGAAATAAAAATCAGGAAGACCATGGACCATGACTGGTAGTGTATATGCTCACTACATCCTGTACTGTAGATAGACCTGTGTTCAGGTAGGAACCTCAGGAAAATCTCTGGAAAATCTGGGCACAATATGGGGCACTCAAATGAGATGTCAGTCAATGACAGAAAAATAGAATATGTGACCTTACTCATCTTCTCCACCTGTGTACCAGGTTGGGGAGATGGGGGGCTGGAGTCTATCCCTGGAGATTTAGGGCACTTACGGTGTGGTACACCCTGGATGGGGTGCCAAACCATCACAGAGAACACACATACCCACACTGTTGAGTGTCATGTGATCTTTTTGTGATTAAAAATGCTAAAAGTATGTGTACACTAGAATTCATTCTGACAGCCCGGGCATGCATCGAAGCATAAGTCATGTTCCACATTCACCTCATCATTCTCGAAGATGGAACGAGATGGCACGCGAGGGATGCGAGCTAGCAGAATAGATGAGCAGAATCAAGGAAGCTGCTCACATGGCTGTGAAACCTTCCTAAATCGCCTCCCACACACACGCCTTCTTCCTTCCGAGGCGAAAGGCCTGGCGGGGCCGTGTGGGCGGAGGTGGAAGTTCTTGACCAATTGGCTTTTATTACCCGTAGGGGGGGACAGAGTGGGATGGAGAAATGAGACCTTAACAGTCTTGGGAGCATGGGCATAGAGAGAGATTTCATCCTGTGGTCTTGTAGGAGTCACGGTCACTTCAGCTTCAGAAGGCTTACACAACTGCAGAGAAGGAAAGCGAGACAATCATAACCGAAGCCAGTAGAAGTGAAGCAGGCACGGCTTTGTGTCTGTCAGTTTCAGGAAAGACGCTTGGGCAATGAAGCACGACCTCTTGGCCGGTTAAGTAACACTCGGTTTTCACTTTGTAAATTTCTTTGGCATGATGGAGCACAATTTGGCAAGTTTGTTATCTGCGAGTGAAGGGACACGTATTTGTTTTTGTAGCTAAAACAATGGGGATTCCAGCTCAGTGCCCTTTTCTATTGTCCTGGTCCTATTCCGTTTCAAGCTTGATTCATTTGCCAGGTTAAGGGTCTTTTTCTAGATGAATTTGGTACAAGAGAAAATGGGAAAAGGTCAAAGTTACACAAATAAGTTATATGTACCATTTTTGATGTTCTCTTTTGTCTAGAGTTGTATCAAGTAGAGGAGGCGTGGTCTTTCTACAAGGGGTGTTCAAGTCAAACCGAGACCTCGTGAGTGATGTATGTGTCTGTGGGAACTGTACACTCAATCATTAAACAACATTACTTGCACATTAACGGATCTTGGCTGGAAGTTTTTGCCCCATCCCTGTACAGATCTAACCTCACGCTAAGCCATTTCCACATGTTTGGGGGATTAAAGGAACCCAGTGTTTCAGACATAAAGCAGTCAGTCCGATCATGGTTCCAGCATTTTAAGAAAACTTCCTCCCTTTATGGTGTCCAAGCACTAGTGAAACGCTCGAGTAAATGCATTAGTGTAGCAGGGGATTATAGAGAGAAATTAAAGGAGTATTTACTCTCATAACTGTGTTCTGTTATTCTGCGCAATCAAAAGTCCCAAAAATTTCCTTTTATCTATTAGTCACAAGTAAGAAGGTAATATTCCTTCTATGTTGATGGCAGTGAACAATGAATCTAACTCCTAAACAGCTAGCACCATTTTCTTTTTCTTCTTAGTAATGTTTATAATACTGAATTAAAATGTAAATTTTATCATTGATCATTTACTGTAGTTGGACAGGAGAAAAGAAGGTTCTTCCAGGGTTCTTGCAGAATCTGCATGCTAATGAAATTGTCTCAGGCTGCCAATGTTTTACTGGGAGAGAAACATTGTTGTGAAAATTTCCAATTGAAACTACCTTATAAAAGATTTTATCTAAGAACCATTAATTATTCACTGTTCTTAATTCTTTAAACAAAAGGGTACTTACACGGGTCCAAGAAGTGTCCAAAAAGGGGCCTAATTTGAAGGCAGTGTTTTGTGTTGTACTGAGCAACGATGATCTCACATTTTCTGTTTTGGACTTGATCTCAATCCATGAGCTTCATCTGTGTTTTCTGGTTTCCTCCCACTCTCCAACACAATACTAGTAGGTGGATGGATTTTTTCTGTAAAAGTATAAATACATAAATGTATGTGATTCCCTGCGATAAACTGGAATCCCATCCATTGACTGTTTGTGATATGTTTCACAAATCATGCTATACAATCTTAGGAAAGGAAGGTTCTTCCAGGGTTCTTTAAATGTCTGCTGGATCATTAAGTACAGTAGGTTCCAAAAATTGTTGTAACTGGAAGCATTTCTGATAGGGGAACCCTGTTGAGAAACATCACAGTTAAAACCATTTTATCCAATCTAAAAAACTTGATTCATCCAATTAGAACAAAACCATACTTACTATAGAAGTTTAAAGGTCCAGTTGGCCATTAAGTGTTCTAAATGTTGCAGTGATCTATCAGGTAACAATGCCACCTTTAGGCTTAAACCTGAGCTCAACCCATGTGTCCACTTTGGCTTCATTTGGGTTCTCTGGTTTCCTCCCATCCTGTGTCCAACACAATACCAGTAAGTAGATTGTTATTGTAAATTGAACCTGAGTGTAAATATCTGTGTGTGATTGAGTGACATCCCATCCAGGGTGGATTCCTTCCTCATTTATATCTCTCTGAGTCACAAAAAACATACAGTTAGAAAACCAGAATTTAAAATAATAGTTCAACATGTGTCCTGCATCATGTGGTGGCTGGTTGGTGAGATTAGATAGAAGTATCCCGTATGAACAGTTTTTCCCTGCATTAATCAATGCATGTAGGTATTAATCTTCTCGAATTGCTCTGCTTGTAAGATTCGGATGGTCGTGCAGTGACATGCCGAGCTGCTCAAGTTCATCCAGCATGACAAGCAGCTCCAACTGATGTGTTTTTTTTGGGGGTTTTTTTTTTTTTTGGAAAAAATTATTATGCTTTTTACATGGACTTCCAGCACCACCTACTGTCCAAAGCACATGAGGTTCTTCTCTCCAGATATTATAAACGATTCCTTCATAAGGCGTGCATGCTCACAGACAAAACAAATCAATCATTTTATATGAGAAAGGAGAGGGAGAGATCAAATATTACTGGCTTTGACTGAACTTTCAAATACGGCTGAGACGGCAAATGGAATTCCATAACAAATACACGATTCTGTGATTTAATCATATATCGAATGTTTTGGTCAGTTCCAGGTGAATACATTTCAGAGCAAGGCAGAAAAAAAAAGTGATTTACTTGATTTATTCATCCTGAATGCGATTTTCATGCCCTTTCTGATATTGGTTTATTTTTCACGCTGATGTGAATGACTCACTTTTCTCGACTAAACCAACCACGTCCGTTTTCGCAGCTGAGAATTTCTGAGTGGATTATACACAAAGTAAATATTAGGAGAAAAGATGAGAAACAATATGGTGGAAATTATTGCAGGAAGAGGAGAAGAAAGGTGAAAGAAAGAGGGGAGAAGGGAAGAGAGGAGATAAGTAAAGGACAGAGAGTAAAGGAAGAATGACTGATAGGAGAAAGGGAAAGTGGTCTGTAATAATCCCAGTTTGTGCAGCCTGTTAGTATGGCGTTGATCTATCTACTGCATCTATTAATTGGAAGGCTAACCATCAAATTCGTCATTTTACCAACATCCTTTAACCTAAGGACTTTTCCATGTTGAGAAATGTAAAGTTGTACTTTTGACTGTTACAAAACTTGGACACTGGAGACTCCTCCGATATTACTTTCTTTGTCTTTCGGCTGTTCCCTTTCAGGGGTCGAATCATCTGCCTCCATCTAACCCTATCCTCTGCATCCTCTTCTCTCACACCACCTAACTTCATGTCCTCTCTCACTGCATCCATAAATCTCCTCTTTGGTCTTCCTCTAGACCTCCTGACTGCCAGTTCCAACCTCAGCATCCTTCTTCCAATATGCTCACAATCTCTCCTCTGCACACGTCCAGACCACCTCAATCCGGCCTCTTTGACTTTACCTCCAAAACATCTAACATGGGTTGTCCCTCTAATGGACACATTCTTGATCCTATCCATTTTTGTCACTCCCAAAGAGAACCTCAACATCTTCAGCTCTGCTACAGTACCTCCACCTCTGCTCCCGTCCTGTAGCCTCACCGTTCCATTTGGATCCCTCTTATTCACACACGTTTCCTATTCTGTCTTGTTACGACTAACCTTCATTCTTCCGCTTTCCAGAGCGTACCTCCACCTCTCTAGATTTTCCTCCACCTGTTCCCTGCTCTCGCTACAAAGCACAATGTCATCTGCAAACATAGAGAATCCTGTCTAACCTCATCTGTCATAATTTCCATCACCAGAGTAAACAAGAAGTGGCTCAGAGCCGATCCTTGATGCAGACCCAATCATCTGCTTGCGACTAACTTCACCATGTCATTGTTAGTCTTTTGGCTGCACCCGTCGAGGGCTCGCCACAGCGGACCATTTGATGTGCACACAACTTGGCACAGGTTTTATGCCAACCCTGGCACAACTCTCCTATTTTGGGACCAGGCTTTTGAACAGTGGCTGGGGTTTGGGCATTGGGAGATAATTGAATCCAGGCCTTGAAACAACCTTCAACATAACAATATGAAAATTTTTCTTTTGTTTATTATTATTATTATTATTATTATTATTATTATTATTATTATTATTAGCATCATTAATATTTTCTTTTATTTAATTTTTTTTCTACTGTACATTATGATCTCATACACGGATCAGTTATGACCACATTCCGCATATTGAGTAGGTCCCCCGTTTATCACTAAAACAGTCCTGCACTGTTTTCTGACTATCAGCAATTTGAGCTACAGGAGCTCTTCTATCGGATACATGGGCCAGCCTTCACTCCCATGAACCTGTTGCCAGTTCACCAGTTTTCCTTTCTTGAAGCATTTTGGTAGGTCCTGACCGCTGCAGACCAGGAACATCCCACAACAGCTGCAGTTTTGGACTTGCTCTGACCCAGTTCGGTAAGTGTTCTGTGCAGGACACTCTCCCACTCCAACACACTCTTTACACGCCATGTCTTCATGGACCTGGCTTTGTGAGCATCATCATTTTGGATAAGGGTTTGAGTTTCTTAGTTTGGGTGAAAATAATTTGTAATGCTACATGCATGGTTGTCATAACCAGTTAACAAAATGTAAATATTTCATTCTTTCTTAAGGGATCAGGTACTGTAATAGTTATTTGTATTTTCCTTAAAGCAAGTCATAAATCTAGGCTGGTGCTTTGAGTCCAAGTGCCACAAGGGGGCACCACTCACCCTTATCCCACTTTCAGCAGCAGCAGCAACAGTTTAAAAGTCATCTACACTAATTGTCCCACCTACTGTATAGTCTTCTTCTCCATCATATCATCAGCAACAAACAACTCATCTAAATGTAACTTTTCTTTCTTTCTTACTTCTTTAGATATACTACTTAAATATCTGCCTGACGTTTAACCTGCACCATAAATAAAATCAAAATATCGAGTAAAAGTGATGTTATGAACAGTTATGTGCTGGATTTAATAATCTACTTTATAATAATCTACTAATGCGCTACTGTCTCAATGTAAACAAACACCTGCACCAATAGATATTAATTAGAAAAGCTAAACTGAATATTTTTACTGGGATTAGTTCATATTTTCACTTTGGCTGAAATAACAGCGCTGAAGTGGTATAAGTGAATTTTAATGCGCTGGAGTCGTTTTAACCCTTGTGTGGTGTTCGGGTCTGTGGGACCCGTTTTCATGTTTTATCAAAAGAAAAATTATACAATTAATAATTTTTTCGAACTTATACTCATTGGCTTTGGCTCATTTTCTGTGAAGAGCATATATCAAAAAACATTTTCAATGACCACACCCTGTACACCCCCCCACCGCCCCCTACACATTTATATTACATAGAGGATGTTCGGGTCTACTGGACCTGGGGCTAATAAAAGTGTGAAAATTGTATAGGTCCTGTGTACCTTCACTCTGTCCTCCTGTCTGGGCCTCCTGTAAGTGTGTGTGTATGTGTGTGTGTGCATGTGAGAGAGAGAAAGTGTGAGTTTTGTGTTTTGGCCCTGTTGTCCCGCACATGGTGGCAAACATTATCATACAAAACATTGTAGCAAAATTCAAGCACCGACACCTGTCTGCTCTCACATTCCTGCACACATTTACCCTCTGTCTTGTGGGAACAAATCTTTATTTGCTCCTATCCTATCGCATTTTTCATATCACAAATTGGGGACCGGACGCAACAAATATAGCTTTGTGGTTCCTTATCACACCTTATTAAGATGGCGAAAAGATTCTGTGTTCAGAAGACATTGCAATTGAATTTGGAAGGAGATATGCTTTTGAGGATGATGTACAGTAGAGGAAGATGATGACCACGCTTCTGAGCAGTCTGACAGCGACTTTAAGGCAAAGGTTGAGACTGAGCATCAGCTAGTTCCAAAACGAAGACAAGACACAGAGAAGCCCCATAGCAGCTAGCAAGTGAAAACATATGGATGTCAAAGAATGGTGAAATTAAATGGTCTTCTTGCCCAAGAAATGTTCCACCCTGCCTGGCTGCCAATGTGATAAGAATGCAGCTTTTCATGTGCAGGACATCAAGTCTTCTTTTGAGCTTTTCGTCCCAGGTTCAATCCAGAAAATTATTCTGGATTGCAATAATTTATAAGGAAGGCTTGTTTTTTTTGGAACACCCACTTTTTTGCCCAATTTGGGGCTTTTATCCTTGTTGGAGTTTTCAGGTCCCAAGGTGAATCCACAAAATCCCAGTAGGATGCAGAACCTGGAATATAACATTTCCATCCAACAATGTCCCTGGAACACCTCCATATAATTTCCAGGATTATCCACTTTGATAAATAAGATGACAGACCAGCTTAATGGGAGAGAGACAAGCCAGCTTCCATCAGGATGGTGTGGGACAAAATGGGGCTATTATTCAAGGTTGCGGCCAGCAACAACAAAAAGTATTGCTGTGAAGTGTGTGGACCCAAGATGGGCAGAGAAACACCATATACATGCATCAAGAAGTACATATGTACCACATACAGTACACAGTAAAACTTATGTGTTGTATAGGCTGGTACTGTATGAATGTGTCATGTGATGCAGTGATGCTGTATGCTGATGTGTCGGCTAGACTGACATGGTGCAGCTTGATTAAAAATTCTAATTAAGTTCATATATGTAAATCAAAATCAATAGTTGCTTAATTTGTAAATATGTTGATTTATTTCACTCATATTGATAATTAATCCTTTTTATTACATTTTATTTAAAAAATAAAAAAAAACGAGTAGCACTTTAATTCATAATTGTGATCTAACAAAGGGAAAGGGCAAGGATTAACCATGTTTCCTGTAACCAGGATGAAGTAAACATCTGTTGAGTATTTTAACATAAAATTGATTGTGATTAATTAAAAATTACAAAATGCAGCAGAGCCGGAACACTGGGTAACAAAAATATGGACATCACACAAGGGTTAAGTCAAAACTTCATCTTTATCTGATCTACTTTTTCCATTTCTCATCTGTGATTCTGTCTCCGATTACCGGAGTGTATTTGTCTGATGACGAAAGAAAGAAGGACAACTTAGTATAAACAAGGCGTAAGATGCTCAACCTCACAGAATGTGATTTCTTTGTATTAATAAGTTAGACAGAGAGTTCTGCTGTACAGACAGACACACAGACATGTACCTGGACTTCAACCTGAATTAATAATAATAATAATAATAATAATAATAATAATAATAATATCACTGATTACATTAAAGATCAGCAGATTATTCTTAGCTTTGACCTTTTAACTATTTCTACAAAATCTTTAACCATCAACGACACGTACTAACGTTAATTAAA
>JAQQZT010000002.1:3531215-3547974 GCA_030068275.1 Clarias platycephalus
GAGAGGATCGATCGATCGATCGATCGATCTATCTATCTATCTATCTATCTATCTATCTATCTATCTATCTATCTATCGATCGATCGATCGATCGATCTATCTATCTATCTATCTATCTATCGATCTATCTATCGATCTATCTATCTATCTATCATCATGTTATGTGGCATTTGTTACTTATGATGCAGGGTGACGTTTTGAATGATTCTGGTTATTTATTTATTTATTTATTCATTGTGTTCTGGTTACAACAGTATTTCACAGTCTCAGTCTAAAAACCACAAGAGATTTCAAGAATAAATCAAATGTTTGGTTTTTAAATTTTTTTTTATTATGAGAGAGACCAAAATATTTCAAGAATTATGACCTCAATAGTCTGAGAATAAAATAGTCATGTTTCAGGGTGAAAAAAAAATCATATGATTTAATGGGAAAAAAAAGAGGAAATATTTTGAAAAAAAAAAAAAAAAGTTAAAATGTGTTGAAAATTGTATAATTATTTTGAGAATTAAGTGATAATGAAAAAATATTCTATTAAATTGCTAAATAAATTGTGAAGTCAAATTATATTTGAAAACAGTATAATAATCTAAAAAAGTAACAATATTTCAAGAAAATTGTAAAGAAAAAAATATTCAAAATATCACCAGATATTGTAAAAATATAATATAATAAAAGCATTTTTTCTATACATTTCTTTCTTAAATTAAAGGAAACATTTTTCTTTAAGTATCATGATTTCTTACAAAAATGTGATCATTCAAAATGTATTTTATTTATTTAATTTATTTTGGACCCTAAAACACTTAGGGTGCATACACATTATGTATGTAGTTCACACTGCTCAAAGAAAAAAAAATATTAAAATAAAAAATAAAAAAAAAGGGGGAATGTTATGGCACAATTGTTACGTTCAGTCATCTTCTAGTTACAGGTGTGTGATGATATAATGATTTGAATTGATGCCTTGATTTAAGAAGATGTGGTTAAAATGAATCAGTGTAATAAGCATAAATTTATTATTCTACATTATTATTATTAATTTATTGATCATCATCATTACACAATCACATTGATGGTATTGTATTGTCGTGTTTCATGCGGAAGCCTGAGGTTCACATACAACTCCTCCTGTATCGTGGTCTGTGTTAATGTTTGGAATAGTTCCCCCGTTGTCTTTAAGACTTTCCTTTCTGTTTAAAAATTCCTCGCCGTTTCTTAAAATGCTTTTTTTTTAAGTGTAAAATGTGGAGCTGACGTTGCTCTCTGCAATAAGGATCATGATAATACAGTCCATGCTAAGGATCAATTATTTCTCTGTTCAAAACGGTCACCTGCTGGGTTAAATGAACTCCGCCGTGGCTCAAATTAGCACCTAAAATGTGGCGAAGTGCTCAATTGCAGGGATTTATTTAACACAATGTGAGTAATTTAAACACTCCATAGTGCATTAATGGAATATTTTCTTTAATAACATTCATTTTAGTTTCAGTGCTGCATGTTCCTACTGTCGACACTTTTTACAGTATCGGTTGATTACGATCTCTTGAAATTCGAAAGAGTTCTGTTTCCTACCTAGGGTTTCTCTGAAGATGACATATTTCTAATTTTTTTGTTTTGGTCTACTGTTTCACCACACGCCTGGCTTTCCAAGGAAAAAAACAACAACAATTAACATTTATCCACAAATGAACATGAACAAAAAGATTTTAAAGTTGGAGTTTAAGTGCAATTGTGTGAAATTTAATGAAAAAAGTCAACAGCATAACAGTTTAAAATGGGCAAAAAATAAGAGATAAGTGAGGTTTTAGAAAGGGTTTATGGTTTTTAAATATGATACAGTATAGTACACTGCTCTACCAAAATGTTGAGCAGAACCTTGGCATCTAATCTTAGCATGCACTTTTTCAGCAATTCGCTGTAAAGTTATAATGAGGAAAAGTTTGTCAAAGTTTCCTCGTAGCTGTAGGCATAAAAACAAAAAGTGCCCTTAAGACCATATTTAAGTGCTTTAGAGAGTTAGTGCTTAAACACACTGACAGTGGAATGTAGAAAAAATGATGTATATGGCCTTACTGTATATACAATTTTGTTGATGTGAAACATCCCTGGGTAAATTGTTTTTAACAAATTTAGCTACTAACATTAATTTTTACATTTATTGATGATGATATCTTATTACACACTTTGGCACCAATTTGCTCTGCGATGGAAAATTTGTAAAGTCCAACACACTAAACGATTAATTGATTAAATAAGTGACTCATCTTGTACTTACAGTAGGGGTACGCAAACTTTTGCACTTAGCTGTAGGAATGAAAAGAAAAGTGCCTTTAAGATGTTACTCAGTTGCTTCAGTGCTTGTGTACACTGCATTCACACACACACACACACACACACACACACACACACACACACAGACACACTGGCCTTTTGAAGCCTTCCCAGTCCTGGCCCCTGTTCCTGCAGCTGGTTGTTTAGTCGTGCGCTGGTTTGTGGCCCCTGCCAAGTTAAAAAGCAGTCAAGATAAATCAGAGTGTAGGGACGATGACACCTGCTGGCAGGGAGCCTCCATGGACGAGGACAGACGCGGGACGTTATACGGACGGGATGGATGGGAACAGCTCACTTTCACACCGTCCTGCGTCACCCCGCTGAGAGCCCGAGGGCCGCTTTACGGTCTCTTCGAGAAAATAAAACATTGTCTTTTACAGATAAAAGGCGAGCCGTGTGTAAATTTACCCTTTTGAGCGTTCTCATAACATCAGAGCTTCTTTGATTCACAACATTCTCAGATAGAATATCAGCAGGAGTATCGCATTTAACAAGATTTAAACAGACGGAACGTTTAGCGGATTAAAATATGGCTAAAAGTAACAAGGTCAGCCTGAGTGTCAGGGTTCGGCCAGATTGTATCAAAAGCTCCGGTTTTATTAGGTCTCGGGGAGAAGTGCACTAGTTTGCACTTTGCACTCTGTCACTGTTTTTCAGGATGTAAGTATGTAATAATAATATCAGAATATGTCACGCTGTTATAGAAAGAACAACACATTCGAGATTTATATGTTTATAGTAATAATAAAAATCAGTCGCTCCAGCACCAGGTTAGATTTTTTTTCTTTTTTTCAGGAGACAAAAAATATACAGTGTAATTATATGACTGAGTAACCAGAACGTGCGAATCTTGCATTCCAGCCTTTGTTGGAAAACAGTTTAACGGCATTACTGTACCTTTGATTTTTACCAAGCACTGGAGACTCCTTCCAAAACAGATACAATTTTTCACTATTAATTATTCAACATTCATGACTATTAAAGAAGTAATAGAAAATAGTTAAAAAAATTTTAAATTTATTTGGGGCAATTAATTTTAGCTATCCATTCATTCACTCATTTTAACAGACCCCATTATAGACCTTTTCCAAATGGTTGAGATGTCACTTCATGGTAAAAGTGTCAGTATGTTCTCAAGCAAGCAAACAAACAAACAAACAAAAAGATAAAATGCTACTTTTCGGGTGCTGATGTAGTGCATTTGAAAAATAGTTCATTAGATCATCTTTATTTCTCATGTTATTCTGTAAAACAATTAGCCTAGCACACCTCAACCAAATGGTAGAGATGGCTCAATCAGGTTAAGTGCACACATTTTTTTTTTAAATATGATACAGTATATTGACTTGACATGTGCTCTACCAAAAGGTTGAGCTTAACATTAAAGGGTCAGTATCTTACCATGCATTTTTAACCAATTCCCTCCATGTTATACTGAAGTGAATTTTAATAAATATAACTCTCAGCTCTGGGTACGGAAGCAAAAAGTGGCATTAACTGACAGTGGGATGTAGAAAAAACGATAGACATAGACTTACTCTACATACAATTCTGTTAACATCCTTGTGTCAATCGTTTTTAATTGACGTGGTTAACATTTTTAAATGAATGAGCACGTTGATATAATATGTGATTTGGATTGCACTGTTCGAGCTGCTCAGGCTGCTGGTGATGGATCTCTGGTTCGAACTCACAGCCTACCGAGTATTCCAGCGGATCTCGTACCGTCCCTGAGCACCGTGAGGTGTACTGCCGGGTCAGTTCACTGATAAGAATGCGGTCAGAAGTAAAGACTGTATTGTCCACCATGTTTACTTCTCCATCTGTCGACCTGCTCACTCCCACCTGAGTCTTCAATGCGTGTGTGTGGGACACGCCGAGTCGGAGGAGGGCAGCCTACACAGTCTTTGTTGTGCTTGGATTGGTCTCGACTGGAATGCTGCGGAGCCGAGCACTTTAGCTCTGTTTGTGTGTCGAGTGCAATCAGTTTGAGGGCTGTTCAGTTTGGATAAGGGTGACTGGAGGTAAATAGGGAGCAGGGGGCAAAGGTCAGAGTGGTGAACCCGTGGGATAAAATATGGCTAAGGTAAAACCTGACTCCGAAAGAGGTAGATACTTCTAACCTAACCTCAGTAGGAATGATCTCATAAGAAAAGAATCTTTAATGAACTGACCAATCAGCAACGATTAAAGAGTGTTGTTGAATTCTTCATTCTGATTGGTTGACTGGTTTACTATCTGAGAATTAATACTTAAACACAGAGATGTGTACTGTATAATGGACGATCCATATGAACAGGTGAAAAAGGTTTGTTGATTTGTTTTGGATATGTGACATTTTTCTATAAGGAGGTGATTGTTTAACATTTTGTGGAAGGAGTCTCCAGTGTCAGAACTTCCCGACAGGCAGAAGTAAAGCTGCTGAGATAGGAAAGTCTTCAAGACAGAGATTTCTGCAGTTTCTAGTTCCTCGGGAACGTGACAAGATGTCGTATTGTGCTTAAAAGAAAAAGAAAGAAAGGCAGATGAAGGAAGGAGGGATTACAGCTGCTATAATGCAAGTGAACAAGTGTCTTAATGTGTTTCCTATGGCTTTAATTGTTAATATAAATTGATAATATGTCAAATTCTAATCATTTAAAGGTTGCTGTTGTGTAAGAGGAGTAACACACAGGTTAATAAACATCTAGTAGTTCATTATGATCTTTTCTGTCTCATCTGGTTTGCTTTTTTCTCTATGGTGGTTGGTAATAACGGCAGAAACCGGTGTTTTTTCAGATCTGGGATTCTTGTCTGGTTATTATAACCATTAATTTGATGTTAGAGATGTACTGTATAGGATATGACTCGAGGCAAGACCTTTCAGAGCTTGGAGTGCTCTCAATGATCGTTTGAGAAGTTATGAGCAAATTAGTGTGACAAAACGTTTCTATTCCAAATATATGGGAAGGAAAATCCTCTGCTCTGGATCCACACTCACTTTATGTAACTAGTCACCTCTCTCTCTCTCTCTCTCTCTCTCTCTTCCACACACACACGCACACACAACCATACACACACATGCTCCCACATGCCAGCCAACACTAAAGAAAGTCCCTGTACAGTCCTGAGGAATGTTTTCACTTCTTGCTATTTCCTGTTTCTTCTTCTCGGTTCCTGCCCTCTCTTTTGAGTCTTTGCGTCTGGAAAGCATGAAGCTCCTCGCCGCCCCGAGCTCGGCCTGCGGCAGTGTCGGCATCCTCCGTAATCTTTTTTTCACGTGCTCCAGTGATAGCTTGGCCGAGAAGCTGAAGCCGGATTTACATACTCCATCATGCACAGGGCTTGATGTGGCGTTCTAACAAAAACAGTGTGTTCCCGACCAAGTTGCGGTGGTTTCCATATGTTCGAAGAGGCGCAGGCATCAAAGACGCATGTCACGGCCTCTAAAAGATTCTGCAGTAAAACCAGACACGACAAAATATTAGTGGCAGATTTATCAGAAAAGACAACAGCGACGGCAGCTCCGGATTTCACGTCCAAATCTGATCCAGACTCCGGGTTTGTAAACAAGGCGGTCGGTCTTTCCAGATCATCATCATCATTTTATTGATCTTAAAGGCGCTATAGGATAAATCTGGCAATGTAATAATCGAGTCAGCTGATTTGGCCTCGGTCATGTTTAGCACGAGGACTCGGAGGCTCCGGCGGCCGTCTCCGCAGGTGTCCGCCTCCTTCTCCTCCGCTTCATCAGGCAGATAACGGCTCTCTGCAGGCGCTCTCGCTTATCAGTCGAGTGATAATGGAGCAGCTCGGCTGGAGCCGTGGAGCCTCTGTGATCTAAAGGAATAACAGTCCAGCTCTCGGGAAATTTAATTAGATGTGTTTGCCCTGGTTAAAGGAATTACTGTAGTGCGATAAGGTTTTTTTTTTTTTTTTGCACTTTCATGCTGTATTAGTGTGTGTTTATTGGAGAGATGCTCCAGATCAGGCCGGAATAAATGACATATGTTGTTGAGCTGAAATACTGCATAGATTTAGGAAAATAATCAACACGCAGTCGATCGGCTTTATGAAGATGATGAAGACTAAGTAGCACGCCATACTTGTTTTTATCCATTCATAGATACGTTTAATGTTGTGGAACATCCATAGAACTTTTATATTGACTTATCGATTATGTTATAGCAGCTGTAAACAAATGTGTGATCATTCGGCTCCAATCCTAACACGCCATGTTTTCATTGACTTGTTTTTTTATTAAACAAGATCAGGCCTCCAAACCTTCCATACATATTTTGAAACAGGAAACCCACATACGGAGTCTGATCATCGGGTGTCCACATACTTTTGCCTGTTTAGTGTGCTTGTTGTGGCTGGTTGGCATGGAGCGGGCTTTAGTGACTGATCAACTTGAGCAGAACCGGTTTAAAGAACAACAAGAAATAAACGGCCTGACGTTGGAAATCTTTCAGGAACCAAGTGTGTTCTGTTCTGCAAAGGCACACGGAGTAATGGATAAATAAAGTAGAGGCCACAAATAAACAGTACAGCCAATGAGGTGGTGCCATCCAGAAATATTTGTAAAACGAGTTTTTTTTTTCTTTTTTTTTCGAAATGCAAAAATATCTTCGCTCGTGGTTTATTTGTGGTGCTTTGATTTAACTTGTAAAAAAAATAGATCTGGAGTGTGTATCCTGTGAACCGTAGGGTCTCGTGCACGAGCGCTTTCACACCTGGAGGCCATTAACAATGCGAAAAAACTAAACAAAAAAAAAAAGGTTAGTGTTTTTAGGAAGTGGGAAGAAACCGGAGAACCCTGGAGGAACTGCTAATAATAATGAATATTAATGTTATTGTTATTTGCAGCGCTGTAGGTTAAGTATATTGTACTGTACTGCTGATGGTATCTGTGTAGTGTACGTTTTATCAGGCAGGGCCTTAAGGCTAAAGAAAAAGAAAAGAAAAAAAAAAAACAGAAGCTCTTCCTGTCTGAGGTCTTTTGTGTTGTGTGTGTGTGTGTGTCTGTGAAAAGGTGTTTATTTAGCCCTACAGTCCCTCAGGTGCTTCTTAGTATTCATTATATTCCCGTATTGTAAGTACAGCGTGACTCTTCTGTTTCATTAGGAACATCATTTCATGCTCGTAAAACTTGTCAAACGTCGGCCTCTGATGTGCGTCGGTGTGTGCGTGCTGCGTGCTTTCTGGCTCGGCGCTCGAACTAATTAAAACCTTGCTCGAGGCAAGATCACTATTAACAGAGTTTCAGAAAGGCCTGGCGTGTGTCTAAAAGGGGATTAAAAAAAAAAAAAAAAGTTTACTTCTTTACATTCTTAGCAAAATCTTTAAAAAAAAAAAAAAACAATTAAAGAAAAAAAAAGTTTGTTTGGCAGGTCTTTCGGGCTGTGTGTGTTCTCTCTGGCGTTGTAAATCCTGAGCTATTTAACCAACAATCTTAAACTGGGAAACGGTGCAGTTATTAAATTCGAACATGATGTTCATGACTCGTATTCAGAGACTCCACAGATACACGCACATAAAGGAAGAGAAATCCAAACGCGCAAACACACGCACATGAGCGGAGCATGTTAAGATCAACTTCACGTTGAATCTGGCGAGCGGCCGCGCACTTTTCCTCCGCGCGTCTGTTAAAGGCGGATGAGAAGCAGCTCTCGTCGCGTGTTTTGATGGGCCCGGGCTCGACTTTGTAGTTCCGATCTTCCCCGTTATCAAAAGGCCAGGCCGCGGTTTTTTCAGCCTGCAGTATCTCGGGTAAACAAGGCGCTTAATGAGCTGCGCTCGGTCTTGTGCGGCATCACTCCGACGTGTAGCGTCGGTATTTATGGAGGAGGCTTTAAAACATAAAGGAGGGAGCCGAGCCTTTGAACTTTTTTTCCTCTCTCTCTCTCTCTCTCTCTCTCTTTCCTTTTTATCAGTTTAATGTTAGAGATCATGAATAGCTCCGGGAGTTCGGCGGTATCCCGTCATGTGACTGTGATCCGCTCGAACGCTTGTTGCTTGTGGTCGGGTGGAGTGTTTGCACAGGTGGAAGCACGGTAATGTGCTGTGAAAAAAAAGAAAGCTTGCCACTATTCCCTCATTTTTTCAGCCCGTTCCTGTCGGAGCGACGTTCCCCTGGATCACGTCTCTGGGTGTGGGAAGCTCTCGGGCTGCTCCTGCAGCTCTCCTTTTGTCTTCCCTTGTACAGGTGGGATTACTCAGCAATTCACCGAGAGGATTACAGCTGTCCAAGCTAACCAGGCTCCGCTGCTTGCAACGTCAGCTCTGAAAGACGCGATTTTGCCACCACAATGCTTCTGAAACATCCCCCGGTCTGTGTATTTGTACAACGGACATGTTTTTTCAGAGCCCTGAAATTGTAGAGCTCAACCAAAGCAATCCGTTGGGTCTTTATTTATTTTTTTTGTTTGTTTTTTGTTTTAGTGTCTTTCTAAGTGCCGCTCGGGTCCATTTGTCCTGGGTCACCGGTGACGGGTCGCCTGGGTCACTGCTTTAGGCCAGTCTGAGAAAGGACTGAGAAATGCAAAAGCCTTTTTTGTAAAAAAAAAAAAAGTGAAGCCTTACAGCTGAAAAGTTGAACAGTTGAAGCAAGGCATGTCTTTTTTTTTTTTCTTTCTTTCTGTCTTTTTGTTTTGTTTCGCGCAGTCTTGCTCTGACAGGCGAAGACATAACTCAAGAAACGGTTCAAGACACAAACATTCAACAAGACACAAAAGGACAGAGATATAAAATGAATAAGATGATTACAGAGTGAGATAGGACGCACACACAAAAAGGAATGAATCAGGAATAGAAATGTTGCGTGTGATCGCCATGGGCTTTTTTTTCTTTCACAAATAATACTCTTAATAAACAGGTGCTCGTTACTCTGCTGGAACTCGGGTTTTATCACCAGAATTATCTCCTGCCCCTGCCAGGCGGTGGGTGCGTTTATGAGGCCGGGTTGGCGCACTAGGACTTTTCCCTGTGGTCCTCCAACCCCTGGTGGTCTGCTGGAGAAAGGTATATACGGTGCGATCCTACGCTGGAGTGACTCACAGGTTTAGTATTTCACAGCGGCAGGCCTGAAATGCTGAGCAACAACAAAGCCGAGCCAGTGAGAGCCACTGTCCAGCTCACACACACTCCCTCAGTCCAGCTCACACACACTCCCTCAGTCCAGCTCACACACACTCCCTCAGTCTCCATAAGTCATGAATGAAGGCAGCTGGTGTTGAAAGAAGATCTCGAGCCTCAGGTTTCATTGCTCCAGTTGTCAACCTCAGATCCATCATAATTGTAGTCACTCTGCTCTCTCACTTTGCTTCCATGTCAACTGCCCTTTATGAAAATATGTTTCCTCAAGGATTCTCTGGCTCTGTACATTAGAAGAGAAACGGGTCCTTGAGGACACTTAACTTGAGGGTAGGTAAAAGTCCCCATCTCCATAAACCTTTCACTTAAAAGCTGCTTTTAGAGGAACACTCGGGTGTAGGATTCCTGTATATCCTGTATATCATTTATACTATATTGTATATTAATCTCCATAAAGAACATGGAACATCTTTAATACGTTTAGCTTTCTAATGGAGTTCTAGTCTCTTTGGGAACCCTTAAATTCTTCTATGCAGAACCCTACAACAAGCAAAAAGTACTTTTTATTGTACAGAATAACAGAACAGAGTTGTGAGAGTAAAACTCCCTTTATTTCTCCAAATAATCCACTGTTTCAGTACTGCTTGTATACCATCAAGTTAGAAAGTTTTCTCAGTATGTTGGCGCATACATCTGAAACACTGGCCTCCCAGGAACTCCTTTAATGACCCAAACATGTGGAAATGGCTATGGTGGTGGATGATTGTACTGTACGTACAGTTCCTACTGATGTACAGATGCCCCTCTTCCACAAATTTGTGACAAGTTACAGTCGATTTTCAAGGATCAGGTGTTCCACTTGCCGGATGTTCACGGGACTGCAGTGGGCTCTGAGCCACCTCGGCTGGGATCGTTAGTCAAGGATATATGACCAACTTTAAAACACTTGCACCATTACAATGTTTTACTGTGGAGTCTCATCAGCATACAGTGCTTAAAGTCTTCAGCAATCGCTTTTCGGTCTTAGTTTGACTTGAACGTCCCTCATACGGTAACTTTACTACTGTAGGTATGGGTTCTACACGTTCAAAAACATCCTTAATGAATTATTGATGGACAAGCCAGTGGTTCTTTGTAAAACCTTACAACAAAGTGTTTTCTTATAATAAAGTGTTTAAAGGCGAACACCTTTATGGAGTCTAAAACCCATTAAAGAACAAGCCGTTAAAGAACCGTAGAAGAACTTTCTTTTTTCCTCTATAAGTTGATGGATTAAAATGCCTATCATCAGTTGTTCCAAGCTTAATTCTTACTACTGTAGGTACATTCTTTGAAAAAATACTTTATGTGGGGAGTTTTTAGCTGTTCTTATTCTTCTGAAAGGTAGGAAACACTATCACAGAATTCCAAACCAAGCACAGTAATTCTAAGCGGTTCCACGGCCAAGGTAAGTGCTCTAACAAAAAAAGCTTTAATTTAGACTGTACAGTAATTCTTCAAGTCTGTCCATCTGTACCTCCTTTGTCGAAGTCAGGGAACACTTAAAGGTTATATGAAGTCGAAACCTACAACAGAGGCTTTCCTTTTTAGGGAGTCTTTAGTGTAGTTAAGAAAGCTAAACGACCGTAAATGTCCATTCTTCTTATCATTATTCTTTCTACACAGAACCCAAGGCATTAACCGTTTATCTAAACTGCCTTGTTTTGTTCAGGTTCTCAGTTGTTGTTCTTCTTTCGACTGCTGTTAGGGGTCACCACAGCGGATCGGATCATCTGATCCTCATGTTCGATTTGGCACATCATGAACTTCCTGATCCAAACCCTCCCCGATTTACACGGGATTGGAACTGGCGCTGAGACTGAAGAAAATAATGATTAATTAATAAATACATACAGTTTGGAGAAAATTAACTCTTTAAAGTGTTCCTGAAATGTTGAGTGGATACAGTAAGTACCATAACTTGGAACCCTTTCAATCGGGAAAGACTCTACTGTAGAGCTTTGTGTAGAGCATTTAACGGCACCCCAGAGAGACAAAAGTCATTTTAAGAGTGCACTTCGATTTTTCTGGGAGGAAATACTCTGATATAAATTTCAACTCTTAAATCTTCCCCTAAAGGCATGAAAGAATTTTTTTCCCCCTTTCATTTCTTTACATGATACCTGAGCTGATATCATTTGAATGTTCCAGTTCCACAGTCAGTTAGCATTGTGCTAGAACAAGTTAATCAGCCGTCTTGGCATCAAGGACCGATCTGATAAAAGTCCTCCGAAACAAACAACCAGAGAGATGACTAGCGAGAACTCCTGGCCTCTGTGTGCCTGGATCGGTGGAGGCTTGCATGTTTACCCAGCCTTGTCCCCAAGCTGAGATTCCTAGCCTGAGCATCAGTGCAAACAATCACAGGCGTCATTGGTGGTCATTATCACCCCGAGATAAAGGAGCCACATACCAGAGCTATGAGATGTGTTTGGTCTAACTGGTGTATCACTGAGAATAAACACAATCCTACTGCTATGAGATCAGTCTTGAGATGACCTACTGAGCCATGGCTTCTGATTGGCTGTTGCTGTTATCTTTGTTATTTCTGCACAGGAAGCAGCAGAGGAAGCCTTCATGCTATGCCATTGTACAGGTGATGCGTGCCATGAATAGAAAAATGCCAAACAATGACTAAATACTACAGCTTTCTGTAAAGAATTTAACATTTCCATTAAGGATCTTCTACTAGGTTATGCACATTACCAACAACTGTCCAGATGGTCTCGAGGACGTGATTGTTCAAGTCAAGTCAAACCAGGACTTGGTGATGATATTTCTGTGGATGCATCTGTCTGTTCCGCTTTGACTTGAACGCTCCATGTAGCACCAACTTTTTTAACTCATCCCTAGCCAACTTAAGGAACTTTTAGGACAAGTGTAACTTTTCCAAATTTATAACCTAGCGAATATAAAGAACTTTTACACCAAGTGTGTATTTTTAAGCTTAATGACTATCGGTTCTCAAGTTGAGTCTATAAATTTGGGTGGAAGTTCTATTTTCTAAAAACCACTTCTTTCAATTTTATAGCGAAGCAGGTGGCAGGGTCACGGGTTTGTTGCCTGTATAACCACAGATCCTTTAAAATCCGTGTTTACTCATAGTCTCTGCCGAGCAGATTTCCAGCAGTTGCGGTGTAGCTTGACTCAAAGTTTCTACCATCATGGGGCAACCAGAACTCTCTCTCTCTCTCTTTCCCTCTCTTTCTTTTGAACACACACCCTCTTCCTCTCCCGGCCCGTTCGGCACTTGTTTGATGGCCGTGCCACTTCCTCCATCATTATCGTTTATCCGCGCAACGTGCTGTCAGGCTTTTTGAAGCTCGCTCTGGGACACCAGCGTGAAGGTTCTGAGGCTCCCCGGCCTTCAAAGCTCTGCAGTCTGGGGGCCTCCTGTCCATAAATCCACCCCAAAAAATCACAAGCTCATATCAAGATGTCTGAAACAAAGACGGCTGGCTGGGACAGACATGCTGGGTAGCTTTTAAGTGATAGCTGCTAGTCCATATGCTTGCGCTCATATGGAAGTGTATTGCTCCCCATATGAACCCCCCTCCCAAATGCACACTCACCCACACACACACACACACACACACACACCCATCCATATGAGCAAGCTTTAAGTTAAAACTGATGCTAAGCAACTCTTATTTTTTAAATCTATGCTACATTTCCAAAGAAAAATGCAAAGGACGAAACCTGCTCGTAAATCTGTCAGGCCGTGTATTCAGAGCATCGTCTATATGCTGCGTGTTTTTCTGTAAAGCATTACGGCAGAGATAAAAGCCTATGGAAAGAGATGAATAACCCATGTGAAAATGACAGAGAAGATAAATCTGACACCACTTTCAGCTGGGCTAAATGAATAGACTCATGTGAAAGGTTTAGTGGCTCCTTAATGTTCTGAAATAAAACATTAATGAAATAAAAAATAATCATTTAAATCCTTTAAAACGTAAATCAGTAATGAGGAACCAGGTTGGTGTTCAGCTGTTATAGGAAAATAATCAACAACATGAAACACTAATTATTAATTCTTTGTTATATACAGTAACAGCACAAAAAAAAGAAGAAAAAAAATGCAATAAACTGGGTGATAATTTAGCAAGTGTGTGTTCCAAGCTCTCTGTGACTGTGTGTGTGCGATTCTTACACTCTTCTTAAAATGCTCATCATTTCAAAGTCAAGAACCTTTCAAATGGAAACACACCCAGTTATGGTGTATGTAGAGAGTACAAAGCAATGTGTGAGTGATTGTAGTGTATCAGGTGTGTATTCGGTGTGTGTGTGTGTGTGGGGGGGGGGGTGTTAATAGGCGCTTTTGTAGTATATATACATGTATACGTTTGATCTCCTTGAGCAGCTCTGAGCCTGTTATGTAATAAAGACACACCTTCTGTGGTTGTGTAACAAGCGTTCGTTCACTTTTGTATCCGTCACTCACGACTCGGATGCGTTGCTTGTTTCCAGGGTTAGAAATTATTCAGCGTCACTTTAGTGACTTTTTTCCCCCCAACATTGTTGAATTCATAAATCTGATGGATGAGGAAATGTGCATTGGTTTTATATAACAGGTGTATGTTCATGTACTCATTCAAACATGCACACACACACGCAAATGTATACATTTAACTTTTATAAAAAGAGGAATAAGTTCGATTCCAGTCTTCAGAGCGTGAGACATTTATGCTTTCTAAATTTCTTGGTAACATGACATGTCTTATTAACATCAACTGGGAGGAAAGGGAGCGGCTGGTGAGGGAACGATTGCGTTGCTGAATAAAACATTTCGGAACATGCCTGTTTTATTCTTTTACATATAAAATATAGAAAGTTTAAACTTAAAATTCAATGAAAAAATATTTCTTACATTTACTACACATATTCAATATAATATTTGTACATACTGTATATGTCAGAGGTTCGGTGAGTAACTGAAGGTTCTCAGTCTCCATAAGGCTAATGGTCTGATGCTGCAGAACCTTTAAGGGCACTCCAGAGGGGGAACCCAAAAAAAATCACACTTGGACTGTTAATAGTGTATTGTGTCTGTTGTCTGTTTCAGTTTAGCAATTCAGCAAACCTAAAACACATACGGCTGAGTTTACAAAAAAAATAATAATCTTTGCATACCCTTAGGAGCAAATAAAGAAGACAAAGAAATTCAGATCCCAGCAGTGAGACTTTTGTAGCGTGTTGGGTTTCACAGATGTTTCTTCGCTAGGACAAGAATCTAAATGTGTAGGAGTGTGCATTTTAAGTTTGCATCGCTCTTTTTAAAAGTAATATATTATAGGTTGTAAAACGCACAATTTTTGTTTTATGTCCTAATGAAACCACTTCCGCGTCCTCCGAAAAGTTTCCTACTTCCACCTTGTGTCTTCTTCCTGATGGCACTGTACAAACTTTTACCAGATGTCAAACCCTGCCTTTGTCCTCAAACATATTTTTCTGTCGCTTTTAACTCGTTTATTTCTTTCTGACAGAAACCTTAGGGGGGTGCAAACTTTTGCACCGTTTACATTTCACCCACTCAGTTGCAGTAAAGTGGAGGCGAAATAAGTGAAGATCTTCATTATAGTCCAAACCCTTTTGTTAACCTGCAAAATTGCCACGTTGGCTGAACAGTCATGTTTCCTTTTTCGCACCTGTTGCGTTTGTTCCCATCTACTGTACCTGAATTAGGAGAAATTGTTTTATCATTTTAGAAACACGAAATAATATCTTTTCACTAAGGATGTCTTTGTGAAACATTCAGAAATGTGTTTTAATTTAATTCCAGCGCCAAAACAACCCTTACTTCTTCTCTCGCTCGGCCCTCGTGGCATGTTCCTGGAAGCCGCCCATTGCTTTCAGGTGAAAACGCTTCAGTCCAGTAAGAACATTCCGCGGGAGCTGTAGGAAAATGAAAATAATTTGGGAAATCTGACAGTTTTTTCTTTCTTTTTTTTTTTTTTTTCAATTTCCATCATCCTTGGTTGCTGGCGTAGTTTCTCAAGCAGGCAATGGGATGTGACTGTGCCAGGCATGAATGAGAGTGAATCAGCTCAAGTGGGCCAAAGGAAATGGAAAGCTGGTCCTCATGGGAGTCTCCACTAGCAGGCTGAGAGAAGGGGAATGAAAAGGGCCTTGTGCACACAGAGGCCATGAAAACCAAACAGAACCATGCGCTAAAGTGCTCTGACTCAAGGAACTCTTATTCTTTCTCGGAATGTGCTGCTAACTTTGGGATTTTTCAAAAATCTTAAAGCTTGGTTTAGGAGTTGTGTAAGAACCAGATCTACACTTTAGCCTGGTGCGAAACTCTGTTTTGATTTTCTTCATATTTCTTTCACCAAGGTCTGGCTTCTGTGCTCTCGTTGCATGCCTAAATCAGCCTGAAAAAAAGAAAAAAATCAACAACAAAAGAGCAATATTGTCTGATCTGAATTAAACACAGTAAACACAAAAATTATTCAGTAGGCTGGACGTGTTCCTAACTTTACCCAGACATTCCATTTGCAGCAACCACAAATCATGTAAAGTATAACAAAGCCCTGTTGACCTATTAAGGTGCATTTATTCTGACATTCGTTTATGGTTAGAAGGCTGGCTTGGACTGAAATACAAATACCGCTAACAAGGCACGGAAGCCAGCAATTAGCATGGTTATTATAGTCGCTGCCTTTCGTGACTCGCTAGTTTCCATACACTGACAGGTTCTGTGTTTAAAATCCGAACCTCAGAACTGTCAAAAAGCCACTGTTGGGGCCTAATCAAGACCCTTTGAGGTGTGCCAGGACTTGTTTGAACCCCCCTATTCCTCACTGCAGAGATAAACATTTAATGTTAACACTGTTATTATTTTATTTGACTTTGACAGTTCCATTTCTTTTGGCTCTAGGACCTCCGTGGGTGAGTAGCGTTGTAGAGGAGAAGCAGATCGCACATTTAGGGCGTAACATCCGCCTGCGATGCCCAGTCGAAGGCAACCCTAAACCCCTGCTGCTCTGGACGAAGGATGGAAGAAACATCAATGCTGGCTGGAACCGTTACCGTGTTCTGCAGCACGGCCTCAAGATCAAGAACGTGGAAGCCAAAGACGCTGGATTCTATGTGTGCCAGGCGGCCAATGGCTTCGGCAGCGTGTCCCTTAACTTCACCCTCACTGTCATAGGTAAGGGATGCACAAATCATAACCAGCTATTGTTTTTCTTTCATCTACTCCCATTAGGGGTCTCCACAGGTTATAACCTGGATGCAACTTTTCTAGTTTTATTCAGGCTTTGGACCAGTACTAAGACTGGCACAAAGACCCTGGTGACTGGGTGTG
>JAQQZT010000002.1:3548074-3559459 GCA_030068275.1 Clarias platycephalus
CTTCGGCAGCGTGTCCCTTAACTTCACCCTCACTGTCATAGGTAAGGGATGCACAAATCATAACCAGCTATTGTTTTATAACCTACAGGTTATAACCCGGATGCAACTTTTCTAGTTTTATTCAGGCTTTGGACCAGTACTAAGACTGGCACAAAGACCCTGGTGACTGGGTGTGGGGCAATGGCTGGAGATCATGCGTGATAGTAGGTGGTACAGTCTGGTACTGCATACTGCTAGAAGATTCAGTGGCGGTCTGCAGTACTGGTAAGAGGAGAGAGAGCAGCTTCCTCTGAAAATTCTCATTCAAAGTCAGTTGAAAGCAGTTGCAGCAAGAAAATGCATCAGGTAGCGTAATTTCATCTTAAACAACACCCCGACTCCTTAGTAATTGCTTCTGAATTGTCGTTCTGAGTCTTTGAACCTCTGAACCATCCGTGTTGTGTTTCGATTTTTCATTACTGCTAATTAACCGACAGGTTCATGACTTGCCTTGCCTACACTACACCCAGAACAATGAGTTAGCAGATTCAGCAGACAAATAAAGAGAACTTTAGAAGGTTGACAGGACTGAACACTGCCTTCATGGTTTATTCTCTTCACCTTTTGGCCACATAATACCGGCAAGAATTTAAAATGATTTTCACCCCTGGCAACAAAAGATTATAAGACTAAAAGATGCATCAAAAAAGTTAACCAAGCAGGAGGTATTACCTTCATCTGGCAGAGCAATTAGTCAGATATGAAACGACATCTATTTTTAGCAAAAACATTTTATCCTAATACCACCTAGTCGGAATTGTGTTGCTTTAATTGACAATATTGATTTGCTAATATCACCAAGCATACTCTATATTGCCAAAAGTATTTGCCAGCCGTCACATGCATATGAACTTGAGTAACAGCCAATTCTTAATTCATAGGGTTGGCCCACCCTTTTTTGGCTATAACAGCTACAACTCTTCTGGGAAGGCTTTCCACAAGTGTTTGCCCATTTGTAAAGTCAAATACTGATATTGGACGAGAAGGCCTGGCTCTGCTCGTATTCATCCTAAAGGTGTTCTATCGGGTTCAGGTCAGGACTCCGTGTCAAGTTCCTCCACACCAAACTCGCTCATCCATGTCTTTATAGACCTTTCTTGGTGCACTGGCGTGCAGTCATGTTGGAACTGGAAGGGGCCATCTACAAACTGTTGCCACAAAGTTAGGAGCATGAAATTATAATCATAATCCCCCTCGACCAAACTTTACAGTTAGCACAATGGAGTACCACTCTCCTGGCAAACCCAGACTCATCCATCAGTTTGCCAGACAGAGAAGTGTGATTCATCTCTTCAGAGAACACGTTTCCACTGCTCTATAGTCCAGTGATGACTGCGTCCGATGCTTTGCATTGCACTTGGTGATGTAAGTCTTGGATGCAGCTGCTCGGCCATGGAAAACCCATCCCATGAAGCTCACTACGCACTGTTTTTGAGCTAATCTGAAGGCCACATGAAGTTTGGAGGTCTGTAGCAATCAACTCTGCGGAAAGTGGCCTAACACTTCATGGCTGAGTTGCTGTCCATTTTGTTATAATATCAGTTGACTGTGGAATATTTTGTAGTGAGGAAATTTCACGACTGGACTTATTGAAATTCGCTGGGCTCCTGAGTATGACCCATTCTTACACAAATGTGTGTAGAAGCGGTCTGCAAGCCTGGGTGCTTGATTTTGTACATCCGTAACCATGATTGGAACTCAATGATTTGGATGTGTGAGTCAATACTTTTCTGCATCTTATGATGCATTTTACTGCATCATAAAAAATGTACCTTGAAAAAAATCTCAAAATTTAACAGATGGTGCTGTACATTTTTTTAACACTTGCTTAAGAGTGTGCAAATAAAATCTACTTGCGATCTCACACCATCATTCTGCACAGTTCACGGTAACACCTAATCTTAGTACATCCCAAAATTCAACAGATGGCGTCGTACATTTTTTAAAATGCGCTTATTGTTTCCGAAAAAGAAACAACAACAAAACAACGTCCCCACTTCAGAAAGATATGATCATTTGCAGTAACAAACAGATACAGAAATACAGAGCGTGTCATTGTTTTAGCCTAGCGTGTCCATGTGCTTTTATGACGGTCGTGTTTCCTCTCCTAGGATAATATAATGTTGTTGTTTTTCAGCTCCTTGCCTGCAGCCATCGTTTACGCTTAATCAAAACCTGCTCCGTTATAAAAGGGTGTTTCTGTCTTAGCATGATGGAGGGCATTAGAGCGTCCAATCCCGCAGCTGCCACACAGGAGCCTTCAGTCGCAGCGGAGCTCACAAGAGAGGGATTGTGGCGCAGGAAGTTATCGTGTTTAATAGCGCACCGCTCAGAGTGCACGAGTTCGTGTACGCAGCATTAAACGATAAAGGGAACGAGCCAGCTGTGGTTGTGAGGAGTACTGTGCTGCTCTGACGCAATGTTTTATTGCGAAGGCTGTAGAACAAAGGGCTTCTTTACCTCGCTCCTTCTGTCCCATGATACCTGATGTTGTTTACGAGGTGTGTAAACTTATACGCTGTTCATCACTTTACCCCAACAGACTGTGACAGGCTGAGGAATAATGCCACTTCTGTTTGCAAAGGGAGGGACGAGGATAAAGAAAGATTGTTGAGAGGTTGTTGATTGTTGTCTTGTGTGTGTGTGTGTGTGTGTGTGTGTGTGGTGTATAGTCAGTGTATGGTTGTTGAGGGTGTGTATTTTGTAAACGACCGTGTGTGTTATGACCGTGCTCGGAGAGTGTGTGTGTGCTGCTTTATTACTGTCTGGAGACCTCACTGTAAGAATTTCATCTCAATCTCATGCACACTCACACTCTCACACACACTCACACACACACGACCTGCCACCTCTTCAGCGGTAAATCTGCCCCATCTCAGTGTGTGTTTGGGACTGAGAGGAGCCACAGCGCCACCCCTCCGGCTCCTGGTCCATGTCCGGCCATCACTCCTCTCACTCCTGGAGTGGTTTAATTGGCTGGGCAGTGTGTAAGCCCCGCCTACCGCATGCATCCTATTTGTTTTGGGCCTCCTGTAAGAGGTGTCATGGCCACCTGCTGCTTTCCTGTTCCCTCCCTTAGAGGACTGTGGAACACAGAGTTATGGCACATGGCTCCCACCGGATTACACTTCCCGTGTTTACTGGAGTCATTAACTGTAATAAACGACAGGCTCGGAAACAAAGGCAGCATTAAAAGCTGAGGTTCCACTGCGCATATGTGTGGGTGTGTGTGTGTGTGTGTGTGTGTGTGTGTGTGAGCATGGAAGATTGCATCTCATTACAGATGCTCTGCGACCGGAGGTTCAGCTGTTGCACTGTGTATAAGCATTATGTACACACACATGGTAGTGAAGTTTAGCAGCACGACCATATGCTCACTCCATAGCAGATCCAATCTGCGTCTCGACAGTTCTCCAGGGTTTGTACTGCACGACGCTCCAGCATGTTCACTATTCCATCTCTGTCACCATTCACCACTTGGTGTCTGGAAATATTCTGTGGTGATGCTGGAGACCATGCACCAGCCGTTTCATATCCTGGCGCATTGCCTATCCTTCCTCAAAGCTAATGTTCTTCAAGCAGTTTTTGTTTTAGTTCACAGTGTAGTTGGCACCGGGTGTGGAAGTGGCTGCTGTACGTATATGGAAAGAGCCATAGCAGTGTGCTCCTGGGAGAGGACCTTCAGAGGACTAAACCCTGGCTTACCTGGGTTGTAAGGGGTGTAGAGTCAAGGGTTTTCCCGAAGGACCCATCAGTGGCAACCAGGTGGTGGTGGGACTTGAACCACCGACCTTACGATCAGCAACCCAGAGCCCTAACACCCTGAACCACCACTGCTCTGGGTCCAGTAGATTCTTTAAAGAACATTTTCTGATGCTTTAACCTAAAATAATTTCCACATTTATCCACAATAATTTTTAATAATTATTTTTGCATTTACAGTACATCCCGGAAAGGAATTTCTTTCACTGCTTAAAAAGTCTTGAAGAACCTTCAGTTGATTAAAGACATTTCGAACGGCTGTAAAGAGCCTTCTCTTATTGTTCGAGTGAGCCCGAGAGGTACGAGAGGAGTCTTTATTTCCAGGAGATGTGAATCTCAGATAATTTCCGAGCAGGTGGTCTGTTCACGCTCCGCCTTTGGAAACCAAGACTTCATGCAAATTCATGTGGATGTATGAAATGCAGCAGGGAAAGTCCGCTCGCTGTCTGATTAAATCAGGACCATGGAATTCGGTGACATTCAATAGCTGTTATCTGGTTGCGATTTCCTTTCTTGTGCGTGTAGGGGCAGAGCTCTTGTTTGTTCACCTCCATTTTAATAACAGCAACTACAACAGATATGTACATTAATCTTCTTTAACATAATGTAACGTGACCTTTTATATGATAACATTTCCCTTTTGTGCTCGGTTTGGTATAATCCCTTGGTGCTGAGCCAACGTGAGGCAATGGCCGTAACTGAATCCCTCATTTCACGTTCTGTCTCGCCTTGGCTTTTTTTTTTTTTTTGCTGGCTGGGTGCAAGCATAAACTGAAAAAAAAAAAAAAAAAACATTATTCTATAAACCAATTATAAACAAGTGCAAAATCCCCGCGGCAACGAAATGCAAATGAGCGATACTGCGGTGTTCCAAGTGCATGTCTGACTTTATACTGAAACTATTAACTCATGTTATAATTTCACATATGTACTGTACAATACTGTACGCAGTGTTGCTGCTCCAGTTCCAGATGTTCTCCAGCTGTTTATACCAATGCGAGATTCTGAAAATCAACAGGTGTTGTTAATTTTCTATAACAGCAACTCTGACAGACGTTTCAGCTGTAACTGTGATGTAAGCAGTTGCATGTTATTGCGATCGCTCTGCCGCGTCATTGTTTCATGTACTTACTGTATTTGATATGTGAAGCTTTCTGGTAGGAAACTTGTTTTGTAGGAGGAATTTTGTAGTAGTGAGTGGTTTCTGGTTTTTAGTATTCCTGAAATCTGAAGATGTAAAGATGTGCATGTAAATGCAAGTGTAAATTTTATGTTAAACTTGACATTTATTAATCCATTAAAACTGCTGCATTAAAACACTTTTCATCATGCTGTTATGGGTAAATAAATCACTTCAGCTTGGTAATCTAGATGTGGCTCGTTTTCCCACAGCAGCCTGGCCTATGATGTAATATCATATCCTGATACCATGGCTAATGTCACAATAAAGAGATTTTGACTTAGTGAGGAATATTTGCAGTAGTTACTACTGACTCAAGCTGGAACGGATGTTTGACCTCTGGAGGCTTGTTGACCTTTTTGTCATCTTCCTGTGGAGCTCAGGGATGAATCTATCACCAAGTCATTAATTCTGCTACATCCGAGACCGCATGGACCTTTCGCCAATCTCCTTGACTTTCTATCAAAAAGGATGCTAACAGAGTTATCATGCTGCACTAGCTGGATGGAAAGCAGTGGTAGTATAGGTGTAGTGTGATAGAAGGACTGGTTTATTTAATATATTCATTTTTTTGGTGGTTTCATTCCACAAGGTGTTTTTTTTTTTTTTTGCCAGTTCTGGGATTTGAACCTTCAAGTTGTGGATCACTAGTTCTTAACCTTAAACCTTACAAACCCACACAACAGGTCTGGTATCAAAATATCAAACATGGCTTTATATCCTAAAGTTTGATATTTGGTGTTTCATCTCCTTCTACTGTATAACCTTGACCTTGTCTTACAATTTGATTATTTATTTTTACCTCACTCAACTAGCGCTGGTGGCTCGGTGGTAAGCTTCTTGCCTGCCATGCGGAAGGCCCGAGTTTGCTAACCACCCAATGGCCCACACCCAGCAACTGGATTTGCAGGGCACCCATAGTGATGGTCCCAAGCCCAGATCTAAAAATCTGAAAGAACAATACATAAAGCTTAACATCTAACATTTTCCAGAAGGTGGAAAAAAACGGAAGAATGCGGGGAAAGATGTTAGATGTTAGGGGTGACATTCCTGGAAGAGGCATCCATCCATCCATCCATCCATCCATCCATTATACACATGTACCACTTATTCTGTGTAAGGTCCCACCAGCCCTTGAGCCTACCCCAGGGAGTTCAGGGCACATGCTTGATGGGGTGCCCACACATCGCAGGGTACAAGCACACATACATTCCCCATCACTGGACAATTTGGAAACACTACTCAGGATACATGACATGTCTTAGAGTACCTAGAGGAAATCCACCAAGCACAGGGAGAACATGCGGCACACACCCCAGGAGGCAAAAAGCCTAACCATTGAGGCATTGAGAGGTAACAATGTTTCAGGAAAAAAAATAAAAAAAATTTTCTTTACCATACTGTCGCTGTAAATTGATCTTAGTTGTGAACGCGTGTGAACGGTGACGTCTCATCCAGACGTTCTCACGTCTTATCTGGGATTGGCTCCAGATCCACCACAATCCTGAGCAGGATAAAAGACTTCCTGATGTACAATGATAAGGGACAGGTAGCTCTTTTATGCCTTAATGTATCCATGACTTTATCTAGTTTCTCTGAGATTAATTGATGTAATGTAAAATGATGTGATTTTACAGCAATACATTGATTACATCCTCAGTAGGTTATTTCTTGGACTCAGATATTCACATGAACGTTTTTGAGAGGAACCGATTCCTTTGGTGTTCCCCACGTAGCAGACGTGTGTGCAGGTGGGTGTGTAACATTAGTCCATGTTTATGGGTTAAAAGGTCACCATATGGCTACAGGAACAAACCCCCCCCCTAACCCCCCTCCCCCCCCCACGCCATGGGGGGAGACTGTGTAGAACTTCCATTATTAGCCCAGGTACGACTAAAGATGAAGAGATGTGTTGCAGCATCAGAGATACAAAATGGATGGAAAATAAAAAATAAAATGTTCATAAAAATAAGTAAATACATTTGATATATAGTTTGAACATTTTATATAATTTTTTGGGGGGTGAAACTTCATTATTATGTATACAACATGAACATGGAAATTAAATATTTACTTAATATATTAGCCCTTTATTTTTTTATTATAATGTAGGTACAGTATGGTCTGGTTCTCCTTATAAATTACATTTTAAAGATGCGATCCACACTGTAATGTTCTATCAACTTGATATTAATCATTAATGCTAGGATTATTCTGCCTATTTATTTACTCCATTTATTTACTTTGAGGCAGAGATAGCTCTTTATCCATACTGCTCTTATTCTAATAACAAATTAACCAGGGAGCTGTGAGGCAGCTAATAATAGAGAGATTTTAAAAGTGCTAATTATTTAATGAATGCTCTGTGACGTAGCGTTTCTCATTGTCGCCTCACGCCTCCAGTGTTTGGGGTTCGACTCTCATCTCTAGTCTGTGTGCATGGAGTCTGTGATTGGTGGGTTTCCTCCGGGTACCCTGGTTTCCTCCCACAGTCCGAAGACATGCGCTGTAGGCTAATTAGCGTTTCCAAATTGACAGTATTGACTGTGTGTGTGTGTGTGTGTGCCCGTGTGTGCAGTGAGATGGGTTGGCTCTCCATCCAGGGTGTGCCTTGCCATGTGACCTGAGCTTTCTGAGTTAGGCTTACACAGGATAAGCGTTATTTACGTAAAATTAAGGAATAAGTAAACTTTTAACAATAAATAAATGATTTATAAATAGTGAATATATTCTTTACTCCTTTGGAAGGAGTCTCCAGTTTGTCATTGGTCTGTAACAGTGACTGTGACCTCCAGTAACACATACCTGTAGCAAGCCGTGATTTTATTTAGTTTTTATTTATGGTGATGTTCTAGTACCTTCCAGAGGGTTAAAAAAGAAAACTGTTTCTCACTCACTCATTGCCTATACCACTATAGGGGGTGCCAATCCATCGCAGGGAACGCATTCACACAAACACACACACTCACAGGCTCATTCACACACTCACAGGCCATTTGGGAACGCCACTTAGCCTAATCTGTTTGTCTTCGGACTGCTGGAGGAAACCGGAGCACGTGGAGGAAACCCACCAAGCAAACTCATTGCACACAGACCCCGAGGTGGGAATCAAACCCGGACCCTGGTGGTGCGAGGCCACAGTGCTAACCACTACGCCACCATATTCTTACAAAAGTAGGCCGATTAAAACTGTGACATCTTGTCCAATAAATAATTGAACTTCTTGGCATAATGCTGCCGTATAAGAGGAACGAATCACTTTCAGATGTATCTTTATAGGAATATAATCGTTCCGCTTCAGTCTGTGTGTATCACGCTGCGGTGTGTCACTAATTATTTTCCCGTAAGCACACTTCACAATGGGTTTTTGATGGTGATGTGAAGACCATACATATAAACACACACACACACACACACACACACACACACACACACACACACACACACACACACACAAGTCTCTTCATGCGATTTTGTCATATTGTACTCTTACAAAGTTCAAAACTGTTCCTGTGCCTCCACACTGCCCACCTATTATATGAGTCTAGTTAGTGCTGTGTCTGTGTGTGTGTGTGTGTGTGTGTGTGTGTGTGCAGACGCAGTGGGAGAGAGTGTGGCTTCTGCATAGACCTCTGGTTTGGCTGGAGTTTTTATGGAGGTAAAGGTGGAGGGCTTCCAGCAGCCACCTTTTGTTCTTTGTTTGCAGGCCGAGCGCTACATGTGTTGCAGTTTAGCCCACGTCCTCTTCACCTAAATGGATAATTGTGTAAGAATTACGCTCCCCGAGGCTGCCATGGGAGGGATCGTGCCGAGCTTGGGACCACAGGGAAGGTTTTAAGAGCATGGCAGCGCCTGGACTGTACCACCTAGACAGTGTCAGACAGGGGGATGTTGGCGTGGAGTGACAGGACTCCTAGTGTTGATATTAGTAAAGTGTGTATGCTTATAACCTTTGCCACTTATACTGTCGAGCTCCACTAATCCAGAAGGCATGTGCCGACGTAACAGCTACGGCTGGCTAACATCAGGCTGTAGGTTTATGTTTAGTCTGCGCTCATTTTCCACGACTGCTCGTCACTCAGTTGTTGTTTTTTTTTTTTTTCCTTTCTTCCCTGAAACATGCAGATAGGTGGAGAAAGTGAACAGCGCATTGTGTATTCTGTTGACTCGCTGTAACCGCGACAAACACCGAAACACACGACTCGATCTTTGATCACGTCCCTAGCGGTTCTGACAGAAAGGTAGTCCGTAATCCCGAGGACTCGCGACTGTGACACGCAGATCTGCCACCGAGGCTTTCGGGAACATGTTTGTTTTTATTCCTCCGTCGTGCAGAAAGGAGTCGAGGCGAGTTCAAAGCGTTCACGCATATGGACACAAATGAATTCATGCTTGTGAGGAGTAGAAGAAAGCGTGCTGCTGGGGAAAAAAAAAAAAGGAAAAGACAGAGATGAAAGGCTGCTCGGTGGAATTGAAACCATTCAGGCCTCACATGAAATTAAGCTGAACTGAGAGCTACAAAGACGGTTTTCGCAAACGCAAAGAAGCGTGAGGACGCGCGAGGAAGTGAGACACGGAGAACTTCCCGTCCGCGTCACCGTAACGGCATGAAGAATCCGAAAAACGGCGTCGTGATTAAAGGCATTGACATTTCCATTGTTTTCCAGACAGTTATTATCGCATTATGAAAACTTGAATCGCCAAATCTGATTGGTCAGAAGGTCTTGATTCGTTCTCTTTCAGCTCTGAGAGTAATTCTGGCTATCATTCAAATCGCAGGTTTCTATTAATGCATTCTTTCTAATATAATTGGTTAATAATGCATCAAATGCGGTCGTATTTTGAAAGTAATTTTCTTTTTTCTTTCTTTCTTTCTTTCTTTCTTTATTGTTTTTTTAAATGAAATCGCTCAGCTTTTGGAAGTACATTATTTTGACATTTTAAGGCAGAGAACCTTGCACTATTTTTTTTTTGTTTGTTTGTTTTTACTTTTACAGAGAAAGAGAGAAAAAGAGATTTTCTAAATATTAGAAATTGCCATGGTACCCATCCATCCATCCATCCATCCATCCATCAATTACCTATATTGCTTATATTGTGTAGAGCCGCAGGGGCGTCTGGAGCGCCTCCCAGGGAACCTCCTCGGTATAAGGACATTTTCACCTGGGCCCATTTCTGAGTAAATTTGACCTCAATATACGGTTCATTTTAATCGGTGAGAACACACGAACTCCAGGCTTAGTCCATTTGAGAAGTTGGCCGGTACAGCGTACTCGGGCAGAGCTTGAATTAGATATGAAAGCCAATCGTACTGTACCTGAACATGGACCGATGTTTGGAATGTGAAGTCATAAGCGTAATCTGTTTCCTCTGAAATATTGGTGTGTGCGTATTTGTGTGCACGCGTCAATCTCATCCAACCTCATCAAGCACGACTCGACACACGACTCGATCTTTGATCGCATTCCTAGCGATTCTGACAGAAAGGTACACGACCGCATCAGCGCGTCAAGCTTGATTTTTCTCTCTCTCGAAATATTAATCAAATTAGGCATAGCATAAAGATTGATATCCTGTTCTCTTCTTCTGTTTGTGTTTAATGGTGGCCCACAAACAAACAAGGTGCATACTGCCACCTGCTATATCAGAGAGTGAAAATACGAAAGTGTACCCGAGTACGGAGAATAACGATAATGTGAATGCTTGGTCTGGGGAGGAGGGGGGGAGGGGCAAACGTCCTGGACACGGGTCAAATCAATCTTTCCTCGTGTGAAAGCTCCCTAAGAGGAATAAATGTCTACAGAATGTGATGCTATAGAAACTTAATCAATTTCAATCAAACTCTGCTTCGCCTCCTGCTTTATCTTAATAACCTGACTTTGATTATTTTCTCATAACATCACATTGCCAAGTTAAGAACCTTACCATCTTAAAAACAATATGCTGTACGTAGTGCATGTAGTATTTGGAAATTAATCAAATTCAAGTTGTTATCAATAACCTGTGCTTCATTACAGCAGCCTGTTGGGGATTATTTCCCGATAACAGGAGCCCTTGTGATGTTTTATTCCTGACATATTTACTGGAAGCAGTAACTTCAACCTCACTGCCAAAAGTAAAAAGAAGTGATTTTCATTTCCAAACCTGTTCATTTTTCAACACTACAGAACAGTTTCTTTATCCGCATCCTGATCCACCCCTCCTGTCTGGTAAGGGCTGGCCTTCTGGAATAGTCAAGGTTTTAATTACGCTCAGGAGCACCCAGGAGATGCAAATTACCCACCTTCATGGCGGCTCCACATTAAAGAAGCTTTGATCCCGGTCATTAGAGGAGGCTGATTCGGGTCCAGGCCCTGTTTAGGTCTCAGCAGACCTGCGTGCCCTGTTAAGACACACGCACGCAC
>JAQQZT010000002.1:3749390-3760602 GCA_030068275.1 Clarias platycephalus
ATTATTATAAAAAAAAAAAAAAAAAAAAAATATATATATATATATCATATATATATATATATATATATATATATACCAGTAGATGTAGATGCAGAAAATCTCATTTATTTTGCTAATTTAGTTAAAATGCCAAATGCTACATAAATAATGTTGTTTACACATGAGCTAAATTTAGAGAGCAATTAAAATAAACAACAATGTGATGTTAGTTTAGGCACACGTGAGTGAACCAGTAAACCACATTTTCCATTCTGTTTAACATCTTTGTCATTACTGTACTGTATACTGTATCTCAGACCAACACCAAAACATAATTATGGAAATATGCAGTGTACATGTAGGCAGATCTGAATACCACGTGCTTACTTATCATGTCATTTTTATTACAACCAATCACACTGTATTCTTGGGCGTGTTCAGTACAGACCAGCTAATATATAAATATAAATTTTCACCATGCTTAACCACATTCATATTGTATTTTACTGCTAACTAAAATACAAAGTAGGACGTCTAATGAATGAAAAATGACCGGATTGTGGATCTTTAACTTCATTTTGATCTTCGTCACCATGTGTAAGTAAGCTGAACAAATTATTCTCATGTTGTATGATGTATTTATAATTAATAAACATATATATTCAAATTCATATTCAATTCAGTAATAAAAATATTTTAGAATTCAAAGTCAACCTTTAATAGCACTTTTATGTATGGACAAAACTGTACATGAAATATATGAATTCTCTAAATAAAGCATTGGCTTTTCCAGATACATTTCGACCTGATAGACGATGGGTTACTGGACAATCCCTCACAGAGTCACCAGTTAATCAGCCTGATGACGAGCTCAGTGTGGATATTGGAGGCTCGGCTACTCTGCAGTGTTGTATTTCTAAAAAACTATTTCAGATGATATATTTGTTTAAGCAACCAAACAGAGAAAAGCCTCGAAAAATCTGTAAACTGCTTCAATCTGACCATTTTAAACATCATTCAGTCTGATGAAGCTACGTACTACTGTGCACTGATGGAACCTCACCTTGTGTTTGGAGCTGGAGCTTATTTAAAAACCAATGGTAGGACTTTGGATGTAATTTATTGAAGCTACTGGTGTAATGAAATGATTTTTTTCTTTATTACAAATATTATTCAACCAAATAATAATGAAGTCAAGATGTTTACTGAGTTTTCTTCAAGACACATTCAAGATACAGAATTTTAGTGAATTATGTTACAAATTTATAAGTGAGTATGTTACTGTTTCATTAGAAACATCTAAACCAGTTCTGCGTAATAATTCAGTGGTGTGTGAACCAACACTGAATGGAAACAGCACTAACATGAACACACAAGAGAAAACTGGTAAGATGGTCCATAATTGCAAATTGTTATTTTTATAAATAAAGCATATGTAATTTGCAAATAATTTGCATTTATAAAATGAAAGGTGAAATAACAGTATAAAAATGACTATATCTCTACATTCAACAGTGCTGAGTTTGGGAACGGCTTTGAGTTTGTGTGCACTTTTGATTCTCTGTCTCACTTTTTTCCTACTGATTAGAAACAAACATGATAAAAGTAAGTGTGTTTCTAGTCAGAACATAATTCTGTACTTTTGTCAGTCAAATCACAAATTTGGTAATTTCACAAAAATCACTAATATGTTAATTCCTGTATTGGCAGGAAATACTTCTATGGAAAATTCTTCAGGGATGAGGGAGGTATGTGTGCAATAAAATATTATTTTATTCTCTATTCAATAGGCTGTAAAGTGTACTGCTTTAGATATAATTTGTAAAGACACTTTACTTATACCTCCACTAAATGACAAGCTTTTATGTTGATGTTATGCTTTTTCTGTGTAATAAGCATGTATAAAAATAATGTATAAAGTGATTACATGTTGTCTGGATTTTATATTATTTTATTTTTCAGGAATCTAAGGCTGAAACACTGAATTATGCCGCTCTGAAATTCCCCCAAAGAAATGTAAATGCTGAAAAAAGGACAACTAGCACACTAAATGAGTGCGTGTACAGTGATGTGAAATATAAGTGTACAAGGTAATTAAAATTGTTTTAAAAATTTGCTGTACAGTAGTTCTTTTTTATAGAAAGAAAATATATTTGATGCAAGTAAATATTTCCATTTTATTTATTTATTTATGTCTGTGTTTTATATTTTGCATTATAATTGTCTTACCTTGTTGACATTTATGTCCATATACAGTAAAAGAAAATAACTGGACATGTATTTCATTATAAAAATTGAACAAGAGGCTTTTTGTATGATTTCAGTGTGGCAGCTGTGTTCCACTTTGTACAGATTTTATTTTATTTTATCTAATGTTTTAGAGAAGTGATCCTGGTTATAATAATTAAGTGACTTCGGTAAATTTCACTTCATTACAGTGCACCATCACACACAAATTTACTGTATACCTTAACCTAAATGAAGGTGGGGACAAAAACAAAACTGTGCAAGGCTGTGTCACACAAATAATAGCCAAAAAGACTCTGCTGCTGTTAAATTATAAGGTCATAATGCAATGAGTGTTTCAATGAGTGCATCCAGTCCCACTACACTTTCTCATTAAATAAAAAAGAAAAACAAAATGTTAGTAAATCAAAATGATGTAGTTTTTCCATGTTTCATTTTTTTTTGGTTTTATTTCTACTGTAAGTAGAAGTTATAAACAATGTTGGGGGACATTACTTTTTAAAGTAACTAATTACATTACTATTACTGTCATTAAAAGTTATCAGTTATATTACAGCATTACCTTCTGATAAAATTAACTAGTTCGAGTACTTTTCCATTGCTGGAAATGAAAACTCACTTGTGATTCCTCATGCATGTTGTTTTAGTCAAGACCTTTATAATTATTCTACCATCATCACTCAGCCAAGTTTGGCCAATATTCTGTTAACTACTAACAGCAGGAATAACAGAGGGGGGTGGGTTTTCAGGGGTGGGGCGGGGCTTGTAGGATAACTTTCACACACACACACACACATTCACACACACAAACTAACGGAATCATTGCTGTCTGGATAACAGATTACATTTTGGAAAATATAACTAAATAACTGAGTACCTAAATGGCGGACCTACCGCGTTAGATTACTCGTTACATCAAAAGAGTATCAGTGATACGATGGATGTGCTTATTGTAGTGTTTTAAGTGTCCCTGTTAAAAGTTTTGACTATGCCCTTCAGAAAGCCTAGCATTATTTAAGTCTATGTTTTAGAAACAATGAAATGTAGCAACACCACAGTCTATGGAGTTACTCATCATAAAAATCAATGACTGTATTTCAGAGCCATTTGACATACTGTATGTTAGCTTAAAAAGACTTGATTTTTAGCGATAAATTGGGAGTAACATCTCTTTAATTATATTACTACCATATTTAATGTCAAAATACAACCTAGTTGGGATTTATGGGAATTTACTTGGAGAATCCCAGGTTGTGAAGTTTGTTAATCATGCATATTGCACCTATCCTTTTAGAGACTATAACCTTTTCTTATTCTTATTCTTTTCTTATTCCATCACCTCAACATTGTCACCCCAAGTATGATTTGGTCAAGAGCAAGAAGATGCCACGCTCAGATACTGTATGTTGTCTCTAGTTTTAATACGCAAGTTTAACTGTATACAATATCTGGAAGCAAAAGAATTAATGAGTCTGGTCTCAGAGTACCATTAAAAAGGTCTTTAGCAAGCAAGGTGCTATCAAGCTCCCACCATAGTCCCTAAACCATAGAATTGTTATATTGACCTTCTGCCAGGGCAACTTTTCGAGATAATTTATTTACCATCTTAGCAGACTGTGACTCTGCATTGATTGCCATGAACATAAGCAGCTAATAAATTCCAACATACACTGCTTTTAGTGTCTTGTGATTTTGTGTAGTCTCAGAATGAGTATAAATGTATGTGCACTATAAGGAATGAGTGGATGATCATCTCTACAGACATGGGTCAAAACAAATACCTGGCGGTGCTGTGCAGTTTGATCAATGTGATATACTCATTCACTAAGAAGGTGCTTTATTATTTGTCCCACATGCACTGTAAACCCTAATGCTCAAAGTAATGAAACATATTGAGTACTGTTAACTTAAATTAACAGTACTCAATATGTTTGTTAATTACAATTAGTCCAAATTAATAGACCTTAATGAGTATTTAAAACTTTTTGGTATTTATGAGTTTGTAGAAATTACACTTTTCAAGTTAGCAGGACAACTTTGATATTTTAAGCCAGAGTAACCGTCTCCTTAAAGTTCCACCAATTTAAAATCTTTCAGCCTAGCGATTTTGTGTCTGACATCATCAATGCACATGTAACCTGCCCATGTTGAATTGTTTTGATCAAGATGGTGGATTGTCTGTCTTTGCATGATTCTGTAAGTATAATCTTTACAAATCTGGGGACCCTAAAGTTAATTTATGTCATCTGATTGTCGACAGTTTGGTGCTCTCTAGAGTTATGAATAGAATGTGTTTAGACGTGCACAAGAGAAAACGTAAGCTCCATTTTTTGCTACCTGTTTAGGAGGTTAGAAAGCAAGATTTCTTGTAATTAGCAAATATCAGTCTTTAATTTGAACCGACTAGCATAAATTGTTTAGTTTTTGAAATTGTCAGGTTAACAACTCCGGTTTTCGCGGGTTTGAATATAAATCCTCAATTTTTATCAGTTTTAGTTTTATTATTATCATTCATAGATTTTGTACTTTCAGATTTAACTGAAGAAAAATAAAGAAAATCACTTATTTGATTTGTAACAGGGCACTGGTTGCTCAGTGGTAGGTGTTTTGCCTGCCACATTAAAGGCCCGGGTTTGATTCTCAGTCGCTGGATGAAGTGCCTGTCCCAAGCCAAGATAAAATGGGAGGGCTGCTTCATGAAGGGCAAACCTGTGCCAAGCTTGTGTGCGGACCGGATGGTCGACTGTGGTGACCCATTGCTGGGAGCAGGCGAAAGACCAACAACAATTTCTTTGATTTGCAACAACTAAAAGAAATTATAATTACTATTATATAGTATGAGTTAGGCTACTCAATAATGCAAATAAAGAATGATTAATATGAATGAGTACAAGAAACTCAAAAACTGATAGTTCTGTTCACTTGAAAACATCATTACTCAAAAAATTACATCAAATTTTTTGACTTTTGCCAACTTATTCGGATGTACAGTGTGTGGTGTGTTTTAGTGACATTATGATGTACCTTGTGTGTATGTGCATGTGTTCTTGTAGGGGTCGTCTTGAACGATGTACTAAGATTTGTTCTGTTATAGTATCAAATACGTATGTAACAGAATTATGCCACTTTAGAATTTTATATTGTTGTACCTCGATGTGAAGTACTGTAGAGTGACTTTTAATTACCCTATTTCATAATGTGACAAATCCATTAAAATGGCCAAACACTTTTAATATTGAACAGGTGGTAAACAATTTGGGAGCGATACAGCGTGTTGTTGTGCTAAACCGAAGACAGCGCTGTTCGCGGAGCCGTGTGGTTCATGTAAATCTTTCCTTTAGGCAAAACCTCAGCCCTTTTCATATTTTGCCTACGGTGGGTTAAAAAAAAAAAAAAGGTTTCGCCTTCCAAGGCAACAGATTATGGTTAAGCTTCTTGACCTGCTCAGCCCTGCGCTTGCCAGACCAACGCGTTGTACAGTACTTACGCTCTACGTCCTGATGACCAGCTGCTCGCTACTTTTTGTTTAAAATATGTTTCATTGATCATTAACCATCATTCATTACTGGATGTACTTTTCTTTTGACACATTTTATTTTATGATAAAATTTGAATTAGTTAAATGAGAAAATAAACTTGGCAGTTTCAAACCCCGCATCCATTCATTTTTCTGAGTGATTGTAATGCTTAATACACCTATCTCACCAATGCGTTTTGACTCGCTGTGAGATACGGTGTTATACTCTACCCCTATCCCACCTACGCGGTTTCTCCTGGTGGCCGTAAGTAGGGTTCATCATGATTCACCACAAGTTTTTGCACTGTGATTACGTTTCCATCTTTCCGCATGAAAAATTAAACATGTTATATTTTTTTGGCGGTCTTCACGGAAGCTTGCGGACCATGCATTACTTCGCGTAACATCGGTGGGCAATCACGGCAGCTCACGGTGCCTAACATCGCATCTCACTATGAGTCACAGGTGAGATAGGGGTATTAGGCACCGTGAGCCTCTAGTGACCGCCTGACGTTCCACGAAGATCTGCAAGGTCCGCGAGCTTCCGCATGTTAAACATGTTTAATTTTTTTGTGTAGTAAGATGGAAACGTAATCAAGGCACCAAAACTCGCGCTGAATCATGATGAACCGTACCTACGGCCACCGCCATAGGTGAGATAGGGGTATTAAACCTCTGGCATCTCATCGTATTCATTCCATAGTGTGCTATACAACCCTAACAACTGACATGCTTCACATTGTTTCTGAAGCTGGTGAAGAGTGTTGTCAGCTGTTTGTCAATCAACTATGACTGTATACCCGGTTCGTTTCACCGCCACTACAGGTTACATGAAAATATTAGCGACAGTTTGGTGATTTAATTTATATATTCATCTATTATCGCATGTCAGAGTCTGGTGGCTGGATCGGCAACTTTTAACTCTTTGCCTGCCATGCCTGGGCTGTGATGCATTGTGTGTTCTGGTGCCCATGATCCATCCCATGATCTTGTACAGTATCTAGTTTACTGGTAAATAATTGATAAGCAATGCTATTCAGTTCACTTTATGGTGTTTTTTTTTTTTTTTTAATCTTTTTTATTTGTTTGTTTGCTTGCTTGCTTGTTTTTGTTTGATTGTTTTGTTTGTTTGTTTGTTTTCTGCTTACTGTACTTAAGTTTGAGCATGTAATTCTATTCACTGAATTACTGTTTTAATCAAAACTATAATAGTATTTACAATTAAATGATTATAATACAAATATTTAGCAAAATGTGAGAGATTTTTATTTCAAGAATAGTGACATCGCACTGAAGATTAAATAAAAACTAATTACAATTTGCTTAAATTTAGAGGACAGTATAAAGAAAACGTGAGATGTGGGCACAGGTACTGTAAGTGAACAAGTAAACCACATTTTCCATTCTGTCATAAGATCTTTGTCAATATATCTCTGTGCAACACTAAAACACAAATATGGAAAAATGTGGTAAAGATGTAAGCCGAACGGTATACCACGTGATTGGGTCATTTTAAAATTACAACCAATCATGTCATTTTCTGAGATGTGCTCAGGACAGATTGTCTACTGCGTATTGTGCCAGGTTTTAAACACATTCATATTCTGTTGTTGTTCGTATAAGAGACAAACACCTAAGTTTTATAAGAAATAAAAATGACTGGATTTTGGGTCTTTTGCTTGATCTTTAGCAGCACGCGTAAGTCATTCATGTGCATTATTCGTATCATGTATAATAATAATAATAATAATAATAATTTTCTAGTCATTTTCTTGTGTGTGTTATGCCTTTATATGACACCCAGTAAAAAAATTCCATTTGGAAATTTTAAATTTCAACACTTCTTCCAAGCTTATGAAAAAGCCTATTTATTTATTTATTTATTTATTTATTTAATACAGTGATGTTACCGGGCAAAAATAAAATCATATTTATTAACTTTGTATGTTTTCAAAGTTTGCAAAATATATGATTTCTTATATATAAAACTGGACAGTATAACAATATCAAAGTACATAATTACATTCTGTAATTAATGCATTTGCTTTTCTAGGTATAATCCTACCTGGCAGACACTGGGTTTCTGCACAATCCCTCACAGAATCATCAGTTTACCAGCCCGATAAAGAGCTCAGTGTGGATATCGGAGACTCGGCTACTTTGCGTTGTTGTGTTTCTGAAAACGTAAATAACATTATTTCTTGGTTTAAGCAACCAAGAGGAAAAGAACCTCAGATTATTGTCAGAGTATTTAAAAATGGTGGAGAAACATTTTACAATGATTTCCAAATATCTCGATTCAAAATAGAAAGACATGACAACTGTGTCAATATGACCATTTTAACAACTGTTCAGTCTGATGAAGCCACGTACTACTGCGCGAGCAGATCCCCGTATACTGTGTTTGGAGATGGAACTTATTTCAAACTTAAAGGTAAGATTTCAAATTGAACTGATTAAGGACCGGTTTTAATGTAGCACTTTTTTAATGGCAGCATATATGCTATATTATATATTATTGTTGTAAGAATATTATTAATAAAAACACCTTTAAACTGTTAAATATATGGTAAGGCACTGTGTATGGTCTTACTGTTGTGGAATCTTTCTGAAACCACACAGTTTAATAATTTTATTAAATACTCTGTAAATGTTGTGATCACATTTTAAGTGACATTGTTTTTGCTGTGATTTCCTCAACAACAACAACAACAACAACAACAACAACAATATGTAAACATTTTGTAAATAAATGATAACAAATATTTATAGATGAGCGTGCTATCACTCCATCAGAAACATATAAACCAGCTCTTTATAATAATTCAGTGGTGTGTGAATCAATGGCGCATGCAAACAGCACTAACATGAACACACAGGAGAAAACAGGTAAGATGTCTCATAATTCACTATTAGATAATTAATTTTCACTGGATAATTTATCACAGGATTTTGTTTGTAATTAATCTTGTATCACTGTGTAATCCCTACATGTGACAGTGCTCGTTTTGGGAACGGCTTTGGGCTTGTGTGCACTTGTAATTTTTTCTCTCACTTATTTCATACTGAGGAGAAGAAAAAATTATAAAAGTAAGTGATTTTAGATGATTTTGGATTTTTATTATTTTTTATTAGAATTACTATTTTCACTTCTATCAATAACACTAATAAATGTATTTATATTATATTAGCGAATACTGCTATAAGAGATTCTCCAGGAAGCAGGCGGGTATGTGAGCACACACACGTGTATTCTGCTTTAGATCGAATGCAATGTAGAGTTTCATTACTAATTGTCCAACTTACAGTATGTATGCCAACCGCTGCTACATTAATACGCTGTTCATTATTCTTTATGCTCTATATATTATTTAACAAATTTATTTTTGATGACATGAGCAAAACCCCCAAGCTTTCAATTTTTGATGCTGCTTTTGCTGCGCATATTTAATTTGTTCAGTACAATTCTTTTTTGTAGTTTTATTTGCTTAACTTTGTTATTTATTTATTTATTAGGAAAATGAAACTGAAACCATGAACTATGTAGCTTTGCAATTCTCCAAGAGGAAATCAAAAGCTGAAAGAAGGAAAACCTCCTCCTCAGATGAGTGTGTGTACTCTGATATAAAACATAACTATGAAATGTAACACATAATTTATAGCACATTGTCCCGTTACACTGGAACAGAAGTAAAAAATAAATGCGTATTAACCCTGAAAATCCAGATCAAGTTTAGCGTGTTTGGTTTTTTTTTGCATTACTATAAGTGTACAGGTTAGTACCACCTCTTTTAATTCGATTTATTATTAAGCATTAGGCAAATACAACCTCAGATGAGCATTAACATATAACTTTTTTTTTCATCCTGCTATTATTTATTCAACAGAAATGATATGGAAAAAAGTATATATAAACATGTGGGCAATACTAAGTACTCCCCATGATTTAATAGATTGTAGATCCACCTTTAGCAGCAATAACCTAAAGTAATAATGTCTTATAACTTTAGTCCCTCATGTCATTGGGGATGCATTTTAGCCCATTTTTCTTTTTAACATTGCTTTAGTTCATTGAGGTTTTTGAGAATTTCTGCACAACTTTCTTAAGCCAAAGCATTTCAAATGGGTTGAAGTCTGGTCTTTAACAAGACCATTACAAAATCTTGATTCTTTAATTTTTCAGCCATTCTGATTCTAAAATTTACTAGTATGTTTCAGTTCATTGTGCTGTGGCTTAACCCATTTTCAATGAAGCTTTAACTGTCAGACAGATGGCCTCACATTTGCCTTTAAATACTCTGGTGCCCAGGTCGTGTGGCTGCAAAAACAAGTCCAGATCTTTACCCCTCTACTGCCATGCTTGACATTGAGTATGAGGTGTTCTTGCTGAAATACAGTACTTTGTTTGGTTTTCACCAAACATGGTGCTGGGCATTAAGGCCTACCAACTCAACTCTGTCCAAGGGACATATTTCCAGAAGTCTTATGATTTGTTCAGATGCAGTTTTGCGAATCTAATTAATGCTTCCATGTTCTTTTTAGACAGGAGAAATTTATCTTGGCAACCCCTGGCAAAACTTTTCCTTTTTATAGAGGTCTGTACACCTTGCTTATGATCAAATAATCACAGGCCGATGGTTAGCAGCTTACCCTTTAACCCCATGTGCTGTGTTCTGGTCAAATCTGACTAATTTTAGTTTCCTCTCTAAAAGTGCAGTAAATTTTATCCATTTCTCAGGAGGTTTAATGACTTTGTTCGCACATGGCATTTGAACACATAATATACATTTTAAATATTTTTATAAAAAATTCGGTGTTTTATGGAACTTTTATACACTCACTGTGTTCTTGGTCAAAAATGACCGGTTATTGGAAATGAATGGGTAAGACTACAATTAGTGTATAAAACAGAGTTTAAGCACATTTCTACACTCCTTTCCCACACCGACACATGCAGTGGTCTTTGAGCACACACACACACACACGCACGCACGCACGCACGCACACACACACACACACACACACACACACACACACACTTCTTATGTCCATTTTTGGCTTCCATGGCAACCTGCACGGAAACCTATCGACAACATAATTTTTACCACACCTGTTGAAAAACAAAAGTGCAACATTGTTTTAATCTTAAAACTTACTTTTACTCTTACTCACAGTTCAGCTCACGTGCTTTGGCAGCATGATGGCCAAGAGATATACTGCACATGAAGTTCTGGAATTATATTTGACAATGACAGGGATGAGGAGGAGAGAAGCCAGGTTGATAGTAAGGAGGGTTTAGAGGAGGAAGAGTCAGAGGTTGAGGATGACACAGAGTATAACCCGAGGAGAAAGACTGACACTGATGAGGAGGAACTCCCAGCTGAAGTTGTAGCCAAGATGGCGCCGGTGAGGTCGGCTGCCGTCACGACCGCTCCGACCTACTTTTCTTTGTTTTTGTATTTTAAAGTA
>JAQQZT010000002.1:3889122-3919122 GCA_030068275.1 Clarias platycephalus
CTCAGGTCATAGTATATTTCTATACGCACGCTGGAGAAACTTTTTACAATGAATCCCAAAAGTCACGTTTTAAAATAAAAAGATTTTCAAGCTGCATCAATATGACCATTTTAAACATTATTAAATCAGATGAAGGCATGTACTACTGCATGATCAACTATCCGTACACTGAGTTTGGCGATGGAACTGATGTAAAAATTAAAGGTAGGATTTAATCTATATTCATATTAGAATAGTATACTGCTGTAATATTCAATTTGTAAGAGAAATAATCAAAATAATGAATAAAAATTCTATGTATGTTCTCTTTAAACACTGACTTACAGACAAAAAGTCACTCATGATGCATCTTTATAGGTCAAAGTGTAACTAGTGTGTTAGAAAAATCTCAGCCAGCTCTGCGTGGTAATTCAGTGGTGTATGAAGCTACACTGCATGAAAACAACACTAACATGAACGCAAAAGAGAAAGCAGGTATGTAGTTATTTATGTAACAAATTATTAAATAATTATTCTAAATTCAAATTCACAATTCCGCTGGAAAATCATTTGTACTAATAAACATTCAGTGCAGTGTAATAAAAGAATAACTAGATCTCTACATCTGACAGTGCCCGGTTTGGGAATAGCTTTGGGCTTTTGCATACTTCTGAATATTTGTCTCATTTATTTCATACTGAGCACAAGGAAAAATAAAATTTTTATGTGTAAGTACTTTTCTCATTAGATTACATAAAAATTATTCAATATGTTCAAAATGTATTTCTGTTAAAAAGACTAATGAGTGTGTTCCTGCATTAATAGTGAATGGTTCTACTGAAAACTGTCCCGATACAAGACAGGTATGTGTGCATGCAATTATACCATGGATGTTATACTGATCTATTCTATAAAGGTAATTGTGTTTTCCTGTAGATACCACTAGATCTCCTTTAGTTTCCTTGAGCCTGATTAATATTGCTAAATATATAATGTTCTATATTGTAAGCTAAACTTGTAAGCTAAATGTTTTTTCATTATTATTGTTATTATTATTATTATTATTATTATTATTATTAGTTTATGTATTATTATTTATTATTATTTCATTATTCTATCTTTTTTCAGGACTCTGAACCTGAAACACTGAATTATGCAGCTTTGCAATTCTCCAAGATGAAAGCCCAAGCCGAAAAAAGGAAAACTGGATCATTGAATGAGTGTGTGTACTCTGATGTGAAATAAATCTGTATGATGTAACAGAAATGATTCATAACACATGGCACTGTGACACTGCAAAAACAAAAATATTTTGAATATAATATCTGTTTTTTTAAAGCATGAATATTTATGTTATCTGCTTTTTTTTTACAGCTATCAAATTAAATTAAGATTTCTGTTTGTTGTTGTGGTGTGATAAATATTAAACTTGATCAGTGATATCAAACAGGAAGAGATTAGGACCTTACAATGATAGACACTCAATGAAGTGGAGAGAAATGGGTGGTTCTCATATAAAGGCAGCAAAGTCTCAAGAGGTTAAATACAAGTCAAGGATTGTGACTAGATTTGATAGTTAAACTGAATCATAAGACAATAAATATGAAACCTTCCAGAAATAGAAACAATAAACATTAATGAGTAATTCAGGTCACACTGCATTTAACTTTCAGCCATTATTCATGAACCCGCTAGTTTTTGTTTCATATTATTAATATTAATTTAAATTATTTGACAATCTGAAGTATGTAGAATTTTAATCACTATCCGTAAAAGAAAAGAAAATGTAGAGTGTGACCGCACAGGCTGAGTCATATTGCTAATAGACAAAGACTTTACTAAAAATAGGTTTTGTAGAGAGCACAAACAGTATGGGTGTTATGAAGTCTACATATATCAATCCTTAGCTATTAAAGGACTGGCTTATCTTCTGTGAAATATTTGAACTCTGAAAATAAATATTTAATACTAGCAAAGTATTATACTATAAAGTACACTTCGTTGACGGGAAAAGAGTTTTTAGACATAGTTAAAAGATTAAGAGGTACCAAACTCAACAGCGAATCCATCCTCATTTGGGTGATAACGGATAGCAGGAATTGATCAGGAGTCATACCTGTTAGGCAGCTGAAAGTTCATTATGACAGAAGAATTTTAAAGTTAATATGGAGTCCATTTCATTATTGGAGGGTCTTGTACCAAACTGTAAGAAATTCCAGTGCTGGACTATTAATGGAACCGTCCCAAGTCATGCATCTCAAACTGACCACATGGGGCATCCATGTGATAAAATCTCTAACCAGAAGCACGGCACCAGGACGAGTCAGGTCCAGAGGGCAGAGGGGGTCTGGATAACTGGGAGCTCAAAATGAGAGAAAAAAGAGAAGAGAAAAGAAAAAAACTTTATCTACTGTATCTACTGTATCTATATCTATTGGTGCTTGTGTTTGTTGCAAGTTTTTGTTTTCACAGACAAGCCCGCTTCGGAAAGAAAAAAGAGATAAGTTTGTAAAAAAAAACGCGCTAGATGTTAACTGTGACTTATTCTGGCACATAACTCCTCATACTGTAACTTCACTTCTACCACATTTTGATTTCATTTACGTTTAATACATACATACTGCCAAAGTTATATAATTCAAATTATATAAATTGAATTAAAGACATACAGACATTAATTTTTTTTTAGAATATTAAGATATAATTGAAAGAGTGAGATCGACTCAATGTACAGACAAAACCTTTCTTTTATTTATGTAGATAATAAAAAACTTTTTTGATATTGCTAATTCATTCATACAGGTACATCTTCTTCCACTTTTCCTGTGTACAGGGTCACGTGGGGCCTGGATCCTATGCCAGGAGACTTTGGGCACATGTGCCCACACTATGGATAATTTGGGTATGCCAATTACTGTGGCAGGAGACTGGAGTACCAAGCACGAGAAGAACATCACAACTCAAAATCAAATATTTGACCCTAGACATGACTTGCATAGGCAGCTACAAATATGCTGTTTTTCATTTCAGCACTGAAACACAATAAAAATGCAGACAGATGTCATATGCATTTTATACAGCTACTATCAATTATTGCTATTGGTTCTTTTTTCAGAACTGTACCCAAATAATCAGTTTTTACTCAGTCCCTCTTTCACTCATTCTCTACACCTCTTATCAGGGTCACGGGAGGCCTGGAGTTTATAATGGGGGACTCAGGGCACAAGTCAGGATGCACCCTGAATGGGGTGCCCATTCACTGGCAGGCAAAATAAGTTTTTATTATATTTAAAAAAAGATTTTGTGTCTCCTTAAGCTCCATGCCACGTCAAATATCAAAATTCAAATGCATTTCTCTGGAAGATACTCTTTTTTGTTGGCTATTATATCTAACCCTATCCTCTGTATCCTCTTTTCTCACACCAATTAACTTCATGTCCTCTCTCACTGCATCCATAAATCCCCTCTTTGGTCTTTCTTTAGATCTCCTGCCTGGCAGTTCCAAGCCCAGCATCCTTCTACCAGTATGCTCACAATCTCTCCTCTGAACTTGTCCAAACCACCTCAATATGGCCTCTCTGACTGATGAACTCATTCATGATCCTATCCAACCTTGTCACCTTCAAAGAAAACCTCAACATCTTCATCACTGCTACCTTCAACACTATTTTTTATCTATTTTTTCAGTGCCACTGTCTCTAAGCCGTAGAGCATTGCTGGTCTCACCACTGTCCTGTACACCTTTCCTTTCATTCCAGCTGATACTCTTTTATCACATAACACACCCGACACTTTTCTCCACCCATTCCAACCTGCCTGTGCACACCTCTTCACCTCCTTTCCACATTCTCTGTTGCTCTGGACCTTTGACCCTAAGTACTTAAAGTCCTGCACCTTCTTTAACTATGCTCCCTGTAGCCTCACAATTCCACTTGGGTTCTTCTCATTCACACACATGTATTCTGTCTTGCTGCGGCTAACCTTTATTCCTCTGCTTTCCAGAGCCTATTTCCACCTCTCTAGATGTTCCTCCACCTGGTCTCTGCTCTCACTGCAAAGCACAATGACATGTGCAAACATCATAGTCTATGGAGACTCTTGTCTAACCTCATCTGTCATCCTGTCCATCACCAGAGCAAACAAGAAGGAACTCAGAGCCGATCCTTGATGCAGACCCCCCTCCATCTTGAAACCTTCTGTCACACCTACAGCACATCTCACCACTGTCCTACAGCCCTCATACATGTCCTGCACCACTCTAACATACTTCTCTGCCACTCCAGACTTCCTCACAGCTCCTCTCTTGGCACCCAGTCATACACTTTTTCTAAATCTACAAAGATACAATGCAACTATTTATTACCTTCTCTGTACTTCTCCATCAAAACTAATATTGCATCTGTTGTACTCTTTCTAGGCATGAAACCATATCGTTGCTCACAAATGCTCACCTTTGCCCTTAACCTTGCTTCCGCTACTCCTTCCCAGGGCTTCATTATATGGCTCAATTGTATCAGCTTTATTCCTCTGTAGTTGCCACAGCTCTGCATATCTCCCTTGTTTTTAAAGATCGCCACCAATACACTTCCCATCCATTTCTCTGGGATCCTCTCACTCTCCAAGATCTTGTTAAACAGACTACTCAGAAACTCTACTTCCACCTCTCCTAAGCACTTCCATACCTCCACAGGTATGTCATCAGGACCAACTGCCTTTCCACTCTTCATCCTCGTCAATGCCCTCCTCACCTCACTCTTACTGATTTTTGCTACCTTTTGCTCCACAACATTCACCTTTTCTATTCTTCATTCTCTTTCATTATCCTCATTCATCAATTCTTCAAAGTACTCCTTCCATCTTCCCATCACCCTCCTGGGACCTAGATGGATAGATATACTTTATTGATCCCGGGAGGGAAATTATTGTGTTACAGCAGCAGCAGGTTACACAAACAGCAATGAGGGGGGGGGAAATGGCAATTCAAAATAGGACAAAGAGATGAAATGTGCAAATTGTCAGTGTATGTATGAGTGCGTATTGTCATTATTGTCATCTGTTACATAGAGGAGAGTGGTTGTACAATGTGATGGCGAATGGTAGGAATGATTTCCTGAACCGTTCTTTGTGACAGCAAACCCTCACTGTCCCTCACTGTTTCTGACCTGTCAAGTTGGTGTCGAATTATGTGTTCAGCCTTGCAGATTATTTTATTTATCTTGCCTGCATCACTGGCACTGATGCTGCTCCCCCAGCAGACCACAGCACTATAAAGGGCACTAGCCACAACAGACTGATAAAACATCTGAGCTTGCACAGGAAATAAAGTCTGCTCAATCCCTTCTTATACACAGCATCAGTGTTTGTCCTCCAGTCCAATCTCAAGCAAACACCCAAGTATAGTTGTCCACAACCCCAACCTCCTCACCTATAATAGTAACAGGTTTAATCACAGTTTTACACTTCCTAAGTCCACTACCATCTCCTTGGTTTTTATGATGTTTAGAAGCAGATGGTTTCTGGTGCACCACTCCACAAAGCTGTCTAGAAGTCCTCTATACTCCAACTCTTAGCCATCCTTGATACACCCTACAACTGCAGAGTCATCAGAGAACTTCTGCAGGTGGCAGAGTTGTATTGGAAATCTGAGGTGTACAGAGTGAACAGAAATGGAGAAAGAACAGTCCCCTAAGGTGCTTCTGTGTTACTGACCACCACATCAGACAGGGAATTTCCGAACCTTACATACTGGCCTCTCTAATGGATAATCAGTTATCCAGGTCATTCCACCACCAAGTCCCCTTGTCCACTTTTCCCTTTCCAGATGATACAACTCTCTACCTGAAGATGAAGTACTCTTCTACCTGTCTCACCTTAGTTGTAGTTGTCCAGTCAACTAAAAGCACCTCCTGACCACCCATAGCCTAGAATAGTAAAGACTAAAAACATAGATGAAGTGGGCTGACTTCCACCAGTCAACAACACTGACAGTGCTGTTGTAAGAATGCATGTGTTGTTGTTTCAGTGTGGTAATCCTATTACAAACTCAACGGAAATGTGAGCCTGGAGCGATGGGTATTGGGTAGCGGTCTGAGAAGGCCCTTGGGCAGATGGTCGGTAGTCTTTTTATAGAGCAGATGTCACATGATGCCACAAAGTTCTTGATGTCCTTCTTGATGTCTTGATGTAGTTAGCCACCAAAAATTTAGCTGTAACAGGGATAGGGTGCTGGTTGCGCCCCAGTGCAATACTTGAGTGCAAATGGAGGCTGGAATGAAGAGGAGTCTAGGTGTAACCTTATTGGGGCCTAGCTCCTGTTTGAGGAATTGTAAGACCAGGTTCTCCACCTTGAGTTGGGGTGCAGCCACGAGACATTGGTGGTAGGATGGTCTCAAAGGTGGCATGTCCTGAGGGGACATGGAGAACTGTTGGAATAGGGCATCAGGTTTACCATTTGTGAAGCCCTTCTCTAGTCTCGAAAAGAAGAGTGACCAGCATGCCTGACTTGACTTTTAGCAGTCTTCAGAGATACTTAAAGGTTCTATGATCTGTCCAGAAGAGGAAAGGATGTTCAACTCCCTCCAGCCAGTGTTTCCAGTTCTCAAATAGAAGCTTGACGGTTAGTAATTCACAATCCCCAATGTCGTAGTTGCACTTGGGGGATGTGTTGCTTTAGCCATGTTAGTCCCAGGGCATTGGGAGGAAAATGGTCATGGCATGGTTACCAGAAAATTGTAGTATGACTGGGACAGAACAATGGGTGATTAAGATAGACAAAATCTTGAGACAAGAAACTATGGGTAAAGAAATAAAAATTTTGTCTGCTTTGGAATCCACAAGGACATTCTTGACTTGGGACTGGTTATGGTGGATCAGGGTTACAGAAAACAGAGGTCATCTATCTGGGAATGATCTGAGCGTGGAACCCTAGGATCACCGGGAACCTGTGCTTTTATTAGGGAGGGTTATACAAAATGGCCACAGTAGAAAGGTGATCGTGACATTTTTTAAGATGGGGGGGCGTGACCTGGCATGCTGTGACCAGTTGCTCAGCACCAGCTCTAAACCCAAATGCCATCAGGGCCAGATGCTTTCTGCACATTCACCGTTCCCAGGGTAGCACACAGAGGCTTCAGTGGTGGAGAGTGACGCCTCACCTGGTAGTCATTCAGCCTTGAGTATAGGCTCCAGATTCCCATTTTTAAAATGAGCATCAGAAAAGGTTGAGCTCATCAAAGATTGAAGTTAAGCTGGTTGAAGGCACCATGCTGGGTGCTTTAAAGTCTGTGATGGCCTGATTTCCTTTCTACATGTGTTAGGGCCAGCAGAGTCGAAATGCTCCTCAAGCCGCTGTTTGTCCTCATGTTCGGCAGATTCCTCTCCTCAGTTTGGCCCTAGTGATGCTTTACGCATGCCGTTATATAGTTTCCTCAAACCTGGACACTAAACTCAGACAACTGGGCCTAAAAAAATCTCTGTTCAAATTAATGTTCTGTTTTCTGACTTGATCGACAGCATGAGGTAAGGATGGGAACTATTTATTTCTCTCCACCAACACTTGGTACAGGGATGTGTGCTATCCCTGTGTCCCTGTTTAATGGCCCTCTAATCCTTGAATCCAAAGTTAAAAGTGCTGAAGGTCATACAGTAGATAGCCGGAAGAATTCCATCGCACTGTCATATCGATGCCAGGACAACAAGCTTTTCCTTAACATGGAGAAAACAAAGGATTTAGGTCATAGATTACAAGAAGCATGATAAACATACAAGGCACTTACAACAATTTAGGCAGCAGTGGAAAGAGACAGCAATGAAAAACTCTTCAGGCTTCACATCTTTGAGGATATGACATGGTCCTGTCCATTGGGGAACTGCACTGCTTTTTAGTGCAGAGCTCTGCAGTAGTTTGGGCTTGATATTTTCCATTATAATGAAAACCAAAACATTTATCAATAAAAAATAATTTAGCTCTAAATAAAGTTACCTGGCTGCTGTCAGTTAGCATCACATGATTACCTTTAACCTTTTAACATGCTTTGGCTAACGGAATTGTGGAATGCTGCAGGCAGACACCCAGTATTTCATATAATGTGTTTTTACAAACGTGCATGTCGCCAATGGTACAGCTCGGGGAGAATCATGAACAGGTTTTAATGGTCACCTTGTTTTTTATGTTTCAGTAACTCTGTCATGGTTCAACACAGGACGATTCACACCAGAAGCAGAAGGTTCAGTGCAAGCTACTTCCCCTCAACCTTTACCCTTCTGAACTTACACTACTGTACACTGCTAGGCCACAAATACATTAATACCTGTAATGCTATCTCTCTACCTACACCATTTACTTCAGTGCTAATTTTAAGTGCTGATTTACTTTATCTAATGATATTTTTGCACATCACTGTAAAGGTAAACCTCATTTTCCGTTTGTCATAACATCTTTGTCAAGATATCTCTATGCAACAGCAAAGCACAAATATGGAAATATGTGGGCAGATAAGAATACCACATGCTTACCTATTGTGTCTTTTTATTTATCACAACCAATCACGTCATATTTTGTGAGCATGCTCAGTACAGACTGCCTGAAGTATAAGTATAAATTCAAACCATGCTATAAACACATTCATATGAGACCCAATCGTCATAGAATTTCTGAGAAATATAAAATGACTGGGTTCTGGATTTTAATTTTGATATTCGGCATCATATGTAAGTAATATGATTAAATATTTTTTATCTAGCTTGTACTTTTGAAAATTAATATCATGGAGACTATTACTCTAAACAACTTTGTGTGTGCTGCATTTAGTAGTAACTTCAATATTAACACTTTAGGGTCATCTTTATTGCTTCTTTATGTATGATCCTATGATAATTACAGTAATTAATTAATTTTTTTTTTTTTTAGATACAATCCAAACTGGTAGACGCTGGGTTACTGCACAATCCTTCAAAGAGTCACCAGCTTATCAACCTGATAAAGAGCTCATTGTGAATTTCGGAGATTCGGCTACTCTGTGGTGTTGTATTTCTGAAAAAGGAGCTGGAACTCAAATTGCCTGGTTTAAGCAACTCAGCAGAAAAAAACCTCAGATTATAGTTACAATATATATAACAGCTGGAGAGACGCTTTATAGTGAATCATTTACATCACAGTTACAAATAGGAAGATATTTAAACTGTTTTAATATGACCATTTCAAGAATCATGGAGTCCGATGAAGCCATGTACTACTGCGCCCTGACAAAACCCAACATTGTGTTTGCAGATGGGACTTATTTAAAACTTAAAGGTAGGATTTCTATTAAAACTGATTAAGCTGCTGTTTTAATGTTGTCCTACAGTATTTTCCCTATTACCTTTTCAATGTTTATCCTGGAAGACAAATATACAAATAATATCGTAGTAAAATGTAACTATATTTTCTCACAGAGTTTTGTTACAGAATTTTATTGAGTGAATTATGATAAATTTTTATAGGTGAGCATGTTACTACTGCACCAGAAACACATAAACCACCTCTGAATAATAATTCAGTGGTGTGTGAACCAACACTGCAGGGAAACAGCACTTATATGAACACACATGAGAAAACAGGTGAGAATTAATCCAAAAATTATTTGGGAATTTAATTTTAGAAAATCTAGAAAATCTTTTTTAATCCAATATCAGAAATGACTCTACTGTACATTTGACAGTGTTCGGTTTGGGAACGGCTTTGGCCTTCTGTGCAATTCTGATTTTTCTGCAATTTTTTGCAATTCTCACTTATTCAATACTAAGGAGAAGAGAATGTAATGGAAGTAAGTGCGTTTGTGATTAATAAAAAATATTTTACATATATTAAAAATAAATAAATAAATAAATAAATAAATAAATACTGTTGCCATTAGCTTTATCTAAAAGACTAATAGGTGTTTTTTTTTTTTATATTTACAGTAAATGCTTCTGTAGAAAACTTTACAGAAGCAGGGCAGGTATGTGTATTCTATCATATACTGTATATCTATATATTAAATTTATGATTATATACAGTTGCCTAATATATATATATATATAGTTAGTATTCTGCATGGGCTCAGAAATATAGTTAGTATCCTGTTTGTTTTTGTAGATGTTTTTGGCCTACTTACATATAGGAAATATTGTTAGATTAATGTTCTGCTTTTTATAATGTTGTAAATATTTTTTTTTTACAATTAGTTTGATGAGGTTTGGACAAGAATCTCATGCTTTTATTTTCATAACGCTCTTATTTTATGTAGTTAGTGTGTATGGTGCAGTTACCCATAACAAATGGTTGTTGTTGTTATTATTATTATTATTATTTCAGGAAACTGAAATGGAAACACTGAACTATGCAGCTTTGAAATTCTCCAAGCAGAAAGCCACAGCTAAAAAAATAAAAACTGTCTCATCAGATGAGTGTGTGTACTCAGGCGTGAAAAAACTGTGAGATGTGGCTTAAATAATACATATGGTACTATTACACAGTAAAATCTGTGACAACATTTCATCAAGTGAACATACAGTATTGTGACAATTTGCCCATTTATTACATGTTTTTTTTACTATAAGATAGCACATATTAAACAAATAGTAATTGTATTTTTTTTTACTGAAAGATGCACAAATTATATTGCATTAGAATTTTTTTTATTATACATGTACCGTATGAAGTAATTTCTACTATTTGTTTCCACCATTATTTCTATCAAGTTTCATATGACTAACTTTTGACTTAGTAATAATAAACTTGTGACAATAAACAATATATTTTTATATAAATTCAGATTGTTTCATCATTTGTATTGCAATAAACATAAAGTGCAATTTAATCCAAAAAAAAGTCATGATCATAGTGATGAAAATTTCAGAATTAAGATCGAAGGAATTTTTGTTACTGGTGTGTTTTTAGACATGCTTGTATGGGCACTAAACATAAGCAAGCACTGGCAGGGCTTGTTTTATTCACTCACTTCAGTGCCCACACCTACAGCTGTATTGGCAGGATATGATTCTGAATTATTTTACAGAGTTCCACAGCTTAATTGGAGAGTTTAATTTTGGTTTCTTACTATAAGCAGGTAAAAAGTATGATCTTCCACTTTTTTTTTTTTTTGCACAATTTTCCGTTTCCATATAAAGCTATGATACAAGTGGAGACTACCAAATAAAGTGGAGTTACCAAATAAAGATTATTAATTGAAAATATATTTTTGTGTGTTTGTGAATCTATTCCATGCACAGGATTAAAAAGAAAAAAGATTGAAACTTGTTATAATGGCAATTCTTTTTGGTAAGCTTCACCTCAATAGAACGAACTATAACCTCATATTCAAACACTTGATGTTATAATGAAGATGAGAGAGACCACACAGTCTGTTTATCCTGTTAATATTGTGGCGTGGGCGGGCCGGCGGCTGACGACCAGCATGCTTTGCGGGAGTAGCTCTGGTGTGTGAGTAGGACGGTTGTTTGGGGTAACGGCTTCGGCCAGGTTTGTGTGTGTTATGTGTGCGTGCTTGACCTGTGCGTATGAGTGCTTGTACTGTGTTTAAATAAACTACTCCCCAACCATTTGCATTGGGGAGCAAGTAAGCTCACTCGTCCTCCAAGATCCCTAGTGGCGGTGAAAAACGCTACAATATCCTAGTAGTAAAATACTTTGCTGCTGTTATGTTTTAATTCAATTCAATTCAATTTTATTTGTATAGCGCTTTTAACAATTGTCATTGTCGCAAAGCTTACACAATCAAAAGATTTATTTAAGATTGTATGAAATGTGAATGTGTGAATGTTTTACAGTATTTATAGTGTAACGTGTACACACATAGACAAAAACTTTAAAAACAACTGAGTATAGTGAAAGCAGATAAATAAATTTATAACTGTATAAATCTAAGTACAGTACAAAACTAAATGTTTCCAAGTAGTATATTTGATTTTGTGTTCAGAGGGCTAAGTATTAATGACTATTACATCTTGTTTAAAGAAGAAGTCTGCCTGTTTGTGGCTTAAATGCTGCAGTACCACTTACCAGATGCTAGTAGGCAGAAGATACTCTCTTTAGGAATGTTAGATACTGAATACACTGCATTTTGCATAAGATGAAACAATATCTATTACTGTCATTTAATCGGCAAAGTTCATAATGGTGTTGGTGCTATGTATCTACATTCATGAGTGGACTACAAAGTGCAAGAGAAAACAGAGGACCTTCTCATGTGGGGCTGTGATAAAGTGGACAAAAGACATGCTATTGAAATTTGGGAAATATAGATGTTATATTGTCACGATTAACATCGCTGGAGATAATGATAATCACTTTTATTCTGCTATTTGTTGTTCTTTCACCAAATTACCCTGCCCAGCTAAACAAGTCACACACTCTAATATTTTGTTGGACCACCTTTTGCTTCGATTATGGCATTTATTTGCTGTGGCATCATTTCTAAAAGCTTATGCAATGTTATAACATTTACTTCCTTCCAGAATTGCATGAATTCTTCTCCAAGATCTTTATTGATGATGGGAGATCTCATCAGACCGCTTCGTAAAGTCTTCTCCAGCACATCCCAAATATTCTCAATGGAGTAAAGGTCTGGACTTTGTGGCGGCCAATCCATGTGTGAAAATGATGTTTCATGCTCCCTGAACCACTCTTTCACAATTTGAGCTCAATCAATTCTGGCATCATCATCATCTTGGAATATGCCTGTGCCATCAGAAAAAATACATTGATAGAAAAACCTGGTCATTTCAGGTTGTCAGCTGAGCTCATTTTTTGGGCACACAATGTTGCTGATCCTAGACCTGACCAACACAAGCAACCCCAGATCATAACACTGTCCCCACAAGCTTGTATGGTAGGCACTTGGCCTGATGGGTGCCTCTATTCTGATGCACCCATCACTCTAGAACAGGGTAATTCTGGACTCAACAGGTCACATCACTTTTTTTTTTCCAATGCTCCACATGTCATTCTTTATGCCTAGCAAAAGCAAAGCCTTTTTTTTGATTAGCCTTACACTTTATTTGGTTTTCTTAAGGTTACGCAGCTGTTTAGTCCTAACCGCTTGAGTTCTCTTTGCATTGTGTGTGTGTGTAAATTCTTTTACTTTTATCATTAAATGTAGTTTAACACCTACTTCTTAAAATGAGAGAAATCATTTAACATAATATTGCAGATGTAATGGACTCTGGGGCCGTAGGCAGTTTATAGCAGAGACACTGTTTCTCTCTTCTGATACCAACATCTGAATGTTATACATGACTCAACCATTCAAAAGTGTTTTCCAGACATCACAAAAATAAAGAGATCGGATAAAACTGGTATCCACCTGCTAATCTATGCTGTCCCAGTTCTGTGGCACCAATGTGCACCCAAAGTAACACTATACCTGAAATTAACCAGCTGGTAGGGGCAATCCGTCTAGATGCCACATCTACCTTATCTCCATCAAATACACTTCTCTTATGGAAAAGAAGATTCAGCAGTGCCTTAGGCATGGGTTGGAAAAATGATGGAAGTCTGAAGCCATGCACTCATAACTGCAAGCATAATTAGCCATAAATACATTCCAGTATCCTTGCCTTTTTGCCAGTTACACTGTCTGCAGTTACACTTATTTGGGAGAAGATACAGTATGTGGAAGACTCCTGCCACTTTAGACACTGTGAATACTTGATGATGCTATACGGTTTGATAAATGACGCAATCGTGTCCCAGTCATTTATTGATTTGATCTACATGTGGTTTACATTTATGACATAATGTACAAAATAGAATCATAAGCCTCATATATCAGGGGTTATGAACCCCATTCAAAAGATCCAAGTAAACTGCAGTCAGATCACCACAGTCAAGCAACACATTTTACATATTAACATTTAATATAATTGTTATGAAATTAAAGGTGACAGAGCTCAACAGTATCTAAGCAATATAAAATGCTTTAACTTTAAGACATGCATATAACCATGGAATGACAAAAATGTTTCCTTTACACATTACACATTTTTCTCTCTCGAATGTTGACAAACAACACTGAGATATTACTTTAAGTACACGTGAGTAAACCACATTTTCCATGTTGTCACGATACTTCTGTGTGAAAATGGAAATATGTGGTGTAGATGTAGGTAGATTCGAATAATTAGTTTTTCCTTATTGTGTTTTTGTTTTCTACACGTCATATTTTGGGGCGTGCTCAGTACACACTGCTCATAGCATAAATATAAATTCAAACCAAGCTAAAATCACATTTATGTTCCATTTACAAATGTGACTCAAATACTAGCAAATTTTCTAAGAAATAAAAAAATGTCTGGTTTCTGGATTTTATTGATGACCTTCAGCGCCATGTGTAAGTATTTTATTTAGTAAATTATCACATCTTTTCACGTGTCACTTAAGTCCAATGCAGTTGTATGTGACTCAAACTCCAGTATGATTCCTATTAGATTATTTTAATGAACCGTTTTGTATAATAATATATAAACAGCATTTATAAAACCTTATTAATGTATTGACTTTTTTAGGTACAGTTTTAAGACCCTGGGTTACTGCACAATCCCTTACAAACTCAAACATTTATCAGCCCAAAAAGGAGATCAGTGTGAACATCGGTGAATCGGCTACTCTGCCGTGCTGTATTCTTGAAAGAGGTTTTGGTCTAATAGCTTGGTTTAAGCAAACAGATAGGAAAAGCCCTCAGGCTATAGTCAATTTCTTTAAGCATGCTGGAGAAACTTTTTACAATGGATTCCAAAAGTCTCATTACCAAATAGAAAGATCGTCAAACTGCTTCAATATGACCATTTTAAATATAATAAAATCAGATGAAGCCATGTACTACTGTGCAATCGTGTACCCATACTCTGCATTTGGAGATGGAACTTATTTACAAATTAAAGGTAAGATTTACATGCTGACTATAAACACTCTATCAGTATCATTATCAATTATGCTGGAAGTCTTATCACAAATAATGAAGAAGTAAAATGCTACCTGTGCTCTCTTTAACAACACTGAGTTACAGACTAAAAAGTCAATACGTCTTTATAGGTGAGAATATTACTAGTACATCAGAAAACTCTCAGCCAGCTCTGCATTCTAATTCAGCGGTGTGTGAAGCAACACTGCATGGAAACAACACTAACATGAACACAATAGGGAAAACAGGTTAGTTGTTATGCAATCAATTATCAAATAATTAAAATGCACAATTCCACTGGAAAATCATTTGTACTAATAAAAATTAAATGTAGTGAAATAAGAGAATAAAAAATAACCAGATCTCTCCATTTGACAGAGCTCGGTTTGGGAATAGCTTTGGGCTTGTGTGTATTTCTGAATATTTGTCTCACTTCTTACATACTGAGTACAAGGAAAAATAAAATTTGTACATGTAAGTACTTTTCTCATTAGATTACTTAAAAATCATTCAATACGTTTTAACTTCATTTCTGTTAAAAAGACTAATGAGTATGTTCCTGCATCAATAGTGAATGCTTATATGGAAAACTGTCCTGAAACAAGACAGGTATGTGTGCATTAAACTATAGCATGGATTGTATACTGTTACATTCTGTAAATATAATTATATATTTTCTGTAGATACCCCTAGATTTCCTTTAGTCATCCATGAGTCCATAATGCGTATATACTGTACAGTAAATAAATACAGTAAGGTTAGGCAGATTTGCATGCAACTCAGTTCTGTTCTGTGTATTGTCTGTCCATAACGTGGTATTATTATTGTAAGCTAGACTTATTATCATGTTTATTCATTATTATAGTTTTTACTGTTTTGTCTGTTCAGGAATCAGAAACCGATACACTGAATTATGCAGCTTTGCAATTCTCCAAGACGAAAGCCAAAGCTGAGAAAAGGAAAAATGGATCATCGAATGAGTGTGTGTACTCTGATGTGAAATATAGCTGTAAGAAAAATAATTCATAATGCATGGTAGTGTTACACTGCAAAAACATAAAAAAATATTTAATATTACTAATAAAATAATTTTTTCCCTCATATTTATTATTACAAACTGTGCAACAACTTTAAAATTAAATAAATGTTTGTTTGTGTTTGTTAGCACCTGATACCTATTAAATTGATCAGAATCTTCATACAGGAAGAGGGTTGACAAAAGATTAATCCACAATGGCCTTCATATGAAAACCTTACAAAAATATACACACAGTGTAATAGAGCGAAGATGTACAGTATTGTTCTGATATGAGGAAAGCGAGGTCTCAAGAGGTTAATACACACAAGTTAAGGACTGTAACTTGATTCACTAGTGAAAGCCCTTTGATAATGTTACTGTACATTAAGCAAACTGAATAATCATACACGAAATATTAATCCTTTTAGAAATAGTACAATAAACATTTATTACAATTGGGTTCACACTGCTATAAACTTTCCACCATCATTATTTTATTGATCATATAGTTTTTGTTGCTTTCTTTTTATAATCGAGTCCTATACTATACTGTACTATATTTTACTATAAGATTACTATAAACAATCTGATCAATGTTGACTTCAAATAAAGTTTATACACCGGAAATAAAAGATTTTGTGTGACTGTTTTTGTTCATAAACTTCACATCATAACAATTCGGCATCATGTCAAAAAGAAGGTAGACTGTGACCACACAGGCTGTATAATTAACAGCCAAAGACTTTTTTCTATAACTAGGTTTTGTAGAGAGCACAAACAGAATAACTAAACGGATGAAAGTCCATTTCATTTGAAGTCTATCAGTCCTCAGCAATTAAAAGTCTGACTCTTTTTTGTGGAATATTTGAACTGCGTAAATTACCATTTAATATGTGCTAAATAGTTGAACATGTGATTAATATGTAATAAAGTATCATTTAATATATGGATATTTTTTTAAATCACCAAAAACATGCATCATGATAGCAGGAGAAAAATACCATTGAAATTGATTAATATAGATAAAAAAGGTTTGTTAAAATATTGCAGAAAACTGGGACACAAGTTTTCCTGGATTGGATGCCAATCACTTGCAGAGCACAAGCACACCCGCATATAGTCACACACTCAGCTGTAAATTACGAGATTGAATTCATACATTGGCATGAACCAGAAATCAGATCGTCAGAAGTGGATCAATGCCAACCTGTGATATCTAAACTCAGGATGTATAAATACTTGGTGATTATGTATGCGCCTCACACACGCTTCTGCTGTAGGTGGCTGAGTGAGGGTCAACTTAATGACGGAGCTTTAGCTGCTGCTTTTGTGGATAACTTTTTATACCCAAATTCACGGTGCATTAGTGCATAACCACTAAATATAGTTATTAGTGTTAAAGCATTTGGCAGACATTCCTCCATGTGTTTTTGTTTTGATGTTGCAAATTTGATTTCTTTTAGATTTCAGTTGAACCACACAGAGAGAACCGATTTGTAAATATTAAATGATTACCAGTTGATGTTGAGCAGCGGCTGAATGGACAGGATAGGTTGTGTTGTGTGTTCTAGTTCAGGAATGATGTGTTGATGTTCACTGGAGGTCTTTCACAATGTGCATGCAAAAAAGGTTGTTTTGTGTACATTTGACTTCACAAGTCCTCTAGAGATGTGTTGTGGCTCTGCTGCCAGGGCGTTGGTAGTGGATCCTTTGGCTACTTGGGTGGGGTGGAGCTTCCGTGGATCTGACTTGTCCCATATCTCATGGGTGATTGATCAGACTGACAGAATGTTGGCTGACTTTGGCTCTTGAGCTCTTACATGATGGTCTGTTGTGCACTGGGTGTTCTGGTGACTTTCTATTGTGGTCATTTCAGTGAGTGCTGCATTGGCTTTTTTGTGGGATTAGACTGGACAGGCTGGGCTTTGCTCCAAAAATTAGTATTGTTTGTCCATGATCCTGTCATCAGTTTACTGGTATATAATTAATAATCAAAGTTGATACAGTATGTTAATATTATGTGGTGTTAATGTTATGGCTGATTGGTGTACAGTACTTGTACAATGTAATGCTAACATTAAAGTTGAGTGATCTACTGGGGATTTATTTTTGTACAAATCATTAATATAATAAATATATGTTAAAATAACTAAATATATGTTAAAAAATACATAATGTTAAAAAAAAATATATATATTGTTCACTTTAGAAGTTGACATCTGTGCCCTACTGGAGAACGAGCTAAAGAGCAAGGCAGAAAGTGAATCAATGTTTTTAAACAATTAAATAAAAAACAATGAGAAACATTAAGTAAAAACAAACTGTTTTAACATAAACAACATTGAGACATTAGTGTAGGTACATGTGAGTGTAGGTACATGTCATGTGAGTATGGGTAAGCCACAATTTCCATTTTGTAATGATACTTTGATGTGAATACAGAAATATGTGGTTTGTTTTTTCTGCACGTCATATTCTGGGCATGCTCAGTACACACTGCCTATCGTACAAGTAAAAATTCAAAGCAAGCTACGAGCATATTCAGGTTCTGTTTATGAATGAGATCCAAACACTTTATAACTTTCTAAGAAATTGGAAATGTCTGGTTTCTGGATTTTAATGATGACCTTCAGCGCTATATGTAAGTTAATCATTTAGCAAATTATTTCTATTTCATCTTTTCATGTGTTACTTAAATTCAATGACGTTGCATGTGAATAGAACTCTATTCAAGAATATTATTTAATAATGATAATTTTTTTTTTTCTATAATAACATAAGAACTAAATTTTTAAACCTAATAAATGTGTGCGTGTGTTTTTTTTAGATACAATCCAACGTTTTAGATGCTGGGTCAGTGCACAATCCCTCTCAGAGTCACCAGTTTATCAGCCTGATAGAGAGATCAGCGTGAACATCGGTGACTCGGCTACTCTGCAGTGTTGTATTTCTAAAACAGACTTTGGTACAATAGCCTGGTTGAAGCTAACAAACAGAACAAAACCTCAGGTCATAGTATATTTCTATACGCACGCTGGAGAAACTTTTTACAATGAATCCCAAAAGTCACGTTTTAAAATAGAAAGATTTCCAAGCTGCATCAATATGACCATTTTAAACATTATTAAATCGGATGAAGGCATGTACTACTGCATGATCAACTATCCGTACACTGAGTTTGGTGATGGAACTGATTTAAAAATTAAAGGTAGGATTTCCATCATAATTGATTCAGATCCTGGTGTAATGTTCAAGTGCAACCTGGAAAACAAATGATAAAGAAGCAAAATTCTTCCTGTGTTTTCTTCAACAACACTGAATTACAGACTAAAAAATTCAATTATAATCTTGATAGGTCAGGATGTTTCTAGTGCATCAGAAAAATCTCATCCGGCTCTACATGCTAATTACGTGGTGTGTGAAGCAACACTGCATGGAAACAACACTAACATGAACACAAAAGAAAAAACAAGTAAGTAATTATGCAAATTAATCATTAAATCATTATTCTAAACTGAAATTCACAAAATCATCTGAACTAATATACAGTACTGTGCAAAGGTTTTAGGCACATGCAAGTAATTATTGTAGAGCAAGAATGTCTTCAAAATTAATGTTTCTACATTTAAAAAACAGTAAATAGTAATCAATGAAACAAAGTTGATAATTGGTGTGACGACCCTTTACTTAAAATATAGTCTACAATTTGTGCAATTTTTTAAAGAAATTAGGTACTTATTTTTAGGGTGTGTTTACACTTGCCAAGTTTGGTTTCGATTAAAACGAACACTGGTGCGATTGTTTTATTAGTGCAGTTCACTTGAACAGATGTTAATTTCCAAACAAACTGTGGTGCGTTTTTTTTTCTTAGGCCATGTCCACACATAGCCGGGTATTTTTTATTTAATTTTTCTACTTCTATTTTTTCTTTTTAATAATTCAGTCCTATGTTTTAAAAATATCTTTGTCCACATGAAAATGCTAAACGCCCTGTTAAGTGCTGTTAGGACCGTCCGTAATCAACAGGGAGCCAATCAGAAGCCTGGACAAATGTCATTACCAGTTGCGCCATATAGAAGTCTGACGGGTCTCTTCCAAAACCGCTGTCGCCGTCTGCGGGGTCTGTGTCATCAGAGTTTGTATGTAGCAGCATTGAGCATCATAGTACATTCAGGCACCTCGGTTTGTTAACGTAATGTGTGAGTAACTGCGCGTGAATGTACATGCATGTAAAAAGTCCAAGAAGCAACGTTAACACAGTCACTAGTTTACTGTACGTAAGTCCACTATTGCACAAAATATCCTCATGAACAAAGCTGATGTCAAATCAAGGAGACTAGCACATAGACATTGACATCACTGACACACGAGGTAACGTTACAACAAGACAAAATTTCAATGGCCAAAACTGTGCTTGCATGTGGACGAAAGGCCAAAACCGCAGATAAAAATCTCTGTCTTTAAAAATACCCGACTACGTGTGGACCTGGCCTTAACAATGAAGAAAAAAAGCAACACATAGTACAGTACGTAAGCCTTTTGCACAGTATCATATATGTAATGCAGTGAAAGAAGGGCGCAATGAATAACTAGAGCTCTACATTTGACAGTGCTCGGTTTGGGAATAGCTTTGGCCTTTTGTGTACTTCTGATTATCTGTCTCACTTATTACATACTGAGGAGTAAAATCTATTTGCGTAAGTACATTTTCCATTAGATCACTTAAAATCATTCAATACATTTTAACTTTTTTTCTGTTAAAAAGACTAATGAGTGTGTCTCTGCATAAATAGCGGATGCTTCTATGGAAAACTGTCCTGAAACAAGACAGGTAAGTGCGCGTGAATATAATGGTGTTATTACATTATTATGTAAACTAGACTTTTCATTGCATTTTGAACATTTTTATTGTTGTTTTTTCAGGATTCTGAAACTGAAACTCTGTACCATGCACTTTTACAATTCTCTAAGATGAAAGCCAAAGCTGAAAAAAGCGAAACTGAACTGTCAAATGATAGTGTGTACTCTGATGTGCAATATATCTGTAAGAAGTAAGCAAAATAATTTTCCAATGCCTGGCAGTGTTACACTGCAAAAACAGATTTTTTTTTTATCATATTGCTTATAATATCTGTTGTTTTCTCTACATTTATTATTATACATTTATACCAACTGTAAAATGTATTAAAGGTTTGTGTTTGTTGTTCTGCACCTGAAACCATTAAACTTGATCAATGATATCAAACTGGAAGAGGCTTGGCTAAGGATTAATCTACAATTGCCCTCATATGAGGATGTTAGAATGATATACACACAGTGAAGTGGAGCGAAAATGTATTGTACTGATATGAGGAGACCGAGGTCTCAAGCGGTTAAATACAAGTCAAGGACAGTGACTGTGACTTGTAAAACTCCTTAAACCACACTATTCATTACTCAAACTAAATAATTAAACATTAAAGATGAATCCTTCCAGAAACGGAAACAATAAACATTTAGTGTTCAAGTACATTTTACACTGCATTTAACTTTTTTAATGATTTAATGATTAAAAAATCATTCAGTTAGTATGTAGTTTTTGTTGCTTTCATTTAAAAATTGAGTCCTGTACATAACATTTATATTATTATAACAATTTATATATATCAAACTAAATGCGTTTACTGTGTGAAATCTTCCATCCAATTTTAATAAACTTTCCCTCATAACAGTTCACCATCATGTCAATTAAATAATTTCTAGAGGTAATTACCTCCAATTTACGTAATTGATTAATTAATAGAACACCTTAATGGAACATCTGGGCAATTGGATACGTCTCACACCCATCCAGATGGAAAGATCCAAGGACTTGGGAGTGTTCTCTCCTTTGGTTGAATAAGATCTCCACTCACATGCGCATGCTTTTTTCATGAAGTTTGGCTATTTTATCCTTATCACCTTATTAGTTATGTTATACTTTAGTTTTGTATTGCAGTTTCTTCTTTTTCACTCCATAAAAGGCCCTGCTTATGTAAAAATAAACTGCACTACGAGCATCTTTTTCAGTGAATGTCAGACTGTTGTTGCTACTTGCATTTTCTATGTGCTGCAGTAAAAAAAAAAAAAAAGTAAAATTGTCTGTGACAGCATTTGTAAACAAATCTTTAAATGAATGTTTTCACCTTTTCACTTTTTCGGTATCCAGATTTAAAATGCAGGAATTCTGATTCAATCCAGATGCATAAAGGGTGTCATGGAAAAATCACATTTTAATCATGTATTAATTCTGATCTTTGTAGTAAGTGTGCCACGTAGACTATAGAAGCTTTAAACCTGTCTGATGAAACATAGAAAGACAAGGCCGAGAGTAGAACAGAAACAAACTGATCGTAGTTGCTTTTGAATAAATGATAAGGCGAGGGCTTCTGGTCTGGGTCAGATAAAGAGTCATGAGTTTGAATGTAGGAACTTCATGTACAGGGCAGTGATTATGTTAGCAGAGATATTTGTGTATAAAATGGGACAGCTGAGAGAGAGAGATCACCTTTCTCCATGCTGCACCTGTTTGCTGTATGAGACTGGTCCTTCTGCAGAAGTTTAAAATAAAACCTTTGTTACTTTGCTCTTACCCACTGTATGAATTACTTGTCTTTATAATGAATATACAGAATTTCCACCACAAGGGTCAGTATGAATTCAAATATAAGTAAATGTTTTCTGTACTGAGCATTTACGGCAAACTCACATTTTTTCATAATATATGAACATGTTTCTAAAAACATATCTCTAGTTATAACAATAATACAAACATAATAAATTAAACCAAATAAAATCAAATTCTATGTAGCAGACGACACTGCAGAATAAACACATTCGACCATGTCAAGAGTTTGGTCTCTCTTTCTTGTCGCCCTTTTGGCATTCTTATTTAATTGTAAAGCAGCGTAATTCAGCTCCGCTGTATCATGACCCTGTTAGAATGAACACACAGAATTCACGTTAAGCTTTCTGAATTGTGACAGTCACATGTTTATTAGTAAGATTAAATAAGATTCAAGATTATTTGCCTGATTATATGTTTTTCCTGCTACGGAATTTTGTTGAAGTCTCACTGTTGAGAACAAAAAGGTTTATGTCATACATATGATAGTTATGATAATAAGATGATATATTTAATCTTATTTTAAAATAATATACATCATACTATTTTATAAACAAGGAAAAACAATAAAAATATTTAACATGTGAGAGGTGATAGATTGTACTTTTTGTGAATGGTTCAGCCAAGGAAGTGTAAAATGAGTTAAATATCAGTCACGATGTAATATTCCTGGTAATGTGTGCTTTTATCACAGTTTGCTTTGCTTACATTTTTGCAACATGAACATGTCTAGTAGAATTATTTCTAATGTTCACAATGACAGGAACAGTATGAAATGATCAGCTCATTAACATTTAATGACATTAATTTATTAAATGTTAGCAATTAATATTTAATTTTAATAACCAGACATTGGTACGAGCAGTTATTACATTAGTGCACCATTATTTGCAACAATGATGAAAACATTTTTACATTTGACGTAAATAAATCCTGGTACAATGTCTACATGCAAATGTATTCACCCTGTAACTTTTCTACATTTTCCAAGATGTTACTGGAACTTAACTGTGATTATGCATCATCCACCTACACAAAATATTTCATAATAGTAAAGTGGATGGAAAATTCAATATAGGTTGCTAATTTAGATGGAATTTTGTTAACTTACCTTTGGACTGATCGCAATTCCACTTTTTACAGATGATAAAACCTTGAGCAAAGATCACAACCACACATACAATCACCGCTACTGCAAGGTAAATCGCTTCAGGACCTAAAGAGCTTACTGCAGGACAATACATAGAGAAATAATGAATACATACAGTACAAGTGATTATAGCAGCTGTTAATACGGACATAAAAATAAAAGTCCTTTTACATATTTTAAATTATTTTAACATATAATTTTTACATAAACTTTTACATGTTTAGAACAACTAATCATGTTAACTAGATAAAAATGACATAAATATAAAGAATACAAATGCATTTTTAATTAAAACCCCCCAATTTTTTTTTTTTTACCAATCACCATTTGGAAAGTCCTCCAACCGTACTTGTGTCCCGTTCCCAAAAATGATCTTCCCACACACGGCCACAGCGCAGTAGTAAGTCCCAGTATCACTGAGGCTGAGGATGTTCTTGGAGAAGTTGTACACACAGGTGTGTGTAGAAGAGCCGCTCTCACACTGATGGCTGCTGTTGTGATGAGTGTAAATGATTTGAGGATGGGATTGTGGTGGAGCAGCTCTGAACCAGAGCACTTGGAGTTCTGCTGCTCTGCTCTCAGAGAGAACCGAGCACTGCAGAGTCACTGACGCTCCTGCAGGAACCGAGTCCAACACACTGCTCTGTGATACTGACACTTTTACATCTGGTTTACCTGTTCAGTGTAATATAGATATTGTAAGATCTTACATTGATTATTTTTTATAAACCTTTAATCTTTAAACAATACATTGCAACAAGTGATGTCTTGGCAAGTGGCAATATGTCTTAATACAAGATACAACAAACCAAATACAGGGTAATTAAACCCATTTCTCCACAAAAGAAAATTGTATTGTAATATACTGTATATACTGTAATAAAATTTCTACTGTCTGATTTTGCTAGATTTTAAGCATTTATTTAGTGAAAGCAGCATTACCTTTCACATATAAAAAGGTTCCTTTTCCAAAAGTTGTTAAAAAATGTCTAAATCCACAGTAATACATGGCTTCATCCGATGCCTCCACATGAGCAATTTTTAAATACCAGCTCCCTTTTCCTTTCTCGATGCTGAATCTTGGTGATTTGAACTCATCTTCGTAACTGGGTTCCTGTTGAACTGTGACCATTACACGAGGCTCGTGTCCTAATTTCTGCTTGTACCAAACGATGGCTCCACCAGTTTCCTCTCGCAGTCTAAAGCAGTGCAGAGTCACGTTATCACCAACATCAGCCGTGATCAGTGGGTTCGGCTGATTGACCTCATACACATGTGCAGAGTCTAATATAAATGTTTATGAAAAAAACATGAAAAAAGTAATTATTACTATTATTATTTATCATTCTGTAATATTTGCCTTCAATATTACTGACAATAGCAAGTAAATGCAACCTGCTTAATAGCCTGAATTTCCAAAGTAGTCAGGGATAAAAGGTGAGCTAGCAGACAGAAAGATATATTTGTGTGGTTGTATAGAAATGTGCATTGTATGTTTTTCAGGAAAAAACTCAAGTGAAATAAAACAACTTTAGATAAAAATAATTTAATCTAAATCTTTTTTAACTGCCTTATCTGTATTAGATCAGTATTTAAAAACAGATTTTTTTTTTGAACGTCATTTTTAAGTACTTTTGCAGCTATGAAAGTGAAAATTCTCATCTCCTGAAAATGTTTTTTTTACAAAATGAAAACATAAAAATAACTGACACAAATGCATTATAGCCATGATAAATCATTTACACTTACCGATTTTATTAAAAGTCATCATTGTAATTAACATCAGCATCTTAAGCTTAAGCTTGAGGTCTGTGCACATCATGTCTCCTCTTGCTAAAGATTTGACAAACTGGCCACATCTCACTTTGTGCGAATGATGTGAAATCATGACAACAAACACCTTCAGTTTTTTTTTTCTGACTTTTCTAGACTAGAACGTATACAGTAGATAATAGGCCGTAGCTCCACCCTACAGTTCTGTTGATTTCTTTAAATAGGAACTTTTTAAACCACAATGATTAAACAAGAGGGATTATAAAATGAGGCCTTATTTGTCTTGCTTCGTTTCACGATATTAAGCAAATTATGCTGGTTTTATCTGACATTCACTGACTGTTTTAATTCCTAGCAAGAAATATATAAGAGTTATATAGACTGGGCTTTATTGTCATAATTGGCTTTTTTGCTTTTTAGTTTTAAATAATAAACTAAGAAACTTCTAATTAAATTAATACTTTTATAATGTAAAAGTCCTAAGTGATTAAAACCCCCAGGATAAAGATTGACTTTTTTATACTTATCTACTTATAGTTACAGTACAATAAAAGTATAACAATGTTTTTAAGCAAACATCCTTAAATAACACAGAAAGACATATACCTGTATACTGTGTTGCTAACATGTGCTGTGTTGTTTAACATTAACACCAGTGCTGACTATAATAGAAAGGCACCAGAACACCCAGTGCACCACAGTCCAGCGCACATGTGGCCCAGCAGGTGAAGAGCCCAAGGCCACCGACCCGACCTCCAAACTCCCCAGATCTCAACACACCCCCAGAGGCCCTGTGAAGTCATGCCCAAAGGGGTCACACCTGCCCCGGTGACACAAGGGGAACCCACACAATATTGGACATAATGTTTTGTATTGTAATGTTATGGCTGATCTCTGTAAGACACCTATTCCCCAATAATACCTTAAACCTCACACTGTCATTAGCAATTCAACAAAATAAACGGGCTAATTAATGTAGAATTCAAGAAGAAGGACCTCCAAATGGCGCAAGTTCGATTTTCGGGTGATGGTGTAACCTCTCGCAGCCGGAGGTCTAGAGAGAGCTGATCTGTGAGCTCACGCAAAAGGAAGGAGTGGATAGCGCTGTCCTCCGAGTGTGTTACTCCGCTCCCAACGGTGCGTGAGTAAGCAGCTTGAAAAGTTGCAGTCGGCTTGCGGAACGTAGTTCGGAGGAAACGCATGATAGGCTTCGGCCCTCCCGACTGAGTGGTAGTAGTAGCCTTAACATGGGAGCCCCCTAGTGACGGGAAGGAATTGGACACGACTAAATTAGGGAGAAAATCACAAAAAAAGAATTCAAGAAGAAAATAATAAAAATACTAAAGTCCAATCATCATAATGGTCCATATTATGAATATTTAAACAATAACAGTAATGTTGTTTCTTTATATTCATAATGAATTAAATGGTATTTGTTTATAGTAATACTGAATAAATATAATTTGTATCATTCTGAAAATAGCTTGGTAGGCTCGAGTAGTTTGGGCTGGGCCTGGGTCCACCGCAGGGCACACACACACTTTCTTTCTCACACACTATAGACTGATTGGGGTTCCCAAGTTGCCCAATCTGCATGTCTTTGGACTGTGGAGGAAATGGGAGTACCCAAAGGAAACTTATCAAGCACGGGGAGAACATGCAAACTCCATGCACACAGACCTGAAGAAGGAATTGAACTTGGAGGTGCAAGGCGACAGTACTAACCACTAAACCACTGTACTGCCATTTTTTAACTTTTTCATTATCGATGTAAAAAGTATTGCAAAGTGAGCAAAACTAATTAATTTATGATTTCTTTCTGATAGTCCATGTGTTTTTTGCAAATGTCTATACTGTATAACCTCTAACTTTCTATAATCAGAGGTCGACCTGAGGCACTTGTCGGGATCCTAATCCTGCAATCCTGACATGCTTATGTTTCCGCTCCTATCCCACACTCTTACAAAAAAAACTTAAATATAAAAATCTATAAGCAGTTCTACACTATGCTGAAAAGTATCCGGGCAGCTGATGATCACACACATGTATAGTACCTTACTTTAACATCCCAGTCCAAAACATTGCAAAACAATGGCCATTCAGCCAGAAATTTAATTAACAAGGACCTGTAGAGGCAGCCTTAAAAGTTACACCAGAGGTGTTCAGTGTGTTTTGTGCAGACCAGTTTTTCACCATTAAATTTAACCCTTTTGACCTGAGTTTGTGCACAGGAGCACTGTCATCTGGAGAAGGTTTGTGCCTCTTAGTTCCAGTGGAGGAAAATATTAATGCTAGAGAATACAAAGACGTTCTATACAATTGTGTGCTTCTGACTTTGTGGTCAGTTTGGGGAAGAACCTCATATGAAATGTCTGTGATGATGAAGACCAAGATGGATCAAAATGAAGGATTTAGTCACCTTTTTCTGTAATGACAACCACCACTTATCTGGGGATACTTTCCATTAGATGTCACTTTGTGGGGATTTGTGTTCATTTACTTGTAATGTTACAGCATAAGAAGACAGTGTAGATGGTTGTGTGCATGGAACTTTTTGCCAATAATTTTGAGAAGAACCATATAGTGTATATAAAATTCATTTTAAAGTGAGTTTTTATCTATCAATAAGGATTCCTTCCAGCACTTCAATTATGTAAATAAAAAAATAGTCAGTAAATTGCAAGTTCCTACAAGTTTCCTTTTTCTTTACAATGACCAACATCTATCAATTTAAGAACTACGTAACTATTTAAATCCTTTTTTTTCTAAATTACAACAATGAACAATATGTCTATGGGCGGAACTTTATTCAGGTCTGAATGTGGCTCCTCCATCATTGAGTGACTCAGATCTCTCTCTCTCTCTCTCTCTCTCTCTCTCTCTCTCTCTCTCTCTCCCTCCACCCCATCTTAGTCACATCATCACATTAAAGACTCAAAACAGAAATATTAAAATGATCTATCATAAACTACAATGCATTTGGGGCAGGTATTCTGAACCGGAGCATAACTAAAAAATGATCATAGAAAAAAACACAAAGATGTTATTATCAAATATTTGTGTGTGTACGGTGTTGAGGTGTGTTTTGTGGTTTTGTAGCTCTGTTTGTCTCGTTGCCCCTTCACACACTGAAGCTTTGAGGGTTTCGTCTCTGCAGGCCGCTCTGACCGCCTCAGTCGCTTTTCTCACGAACACCATCAGTTAGTCGCCTCTCAAACTTTCCACAGGAAGTGAGGCTATTTATATTTGTCTCAGGCCACACTGTTGCTTAACAATATGATGCACAATTAGAAACATCTTCAGACTTTATATGGTTGTGTAATATGTAATATTCTCCTCTCCTCTGCTCTAAAGCAACAGATTTCACCCTGAACTTTAATCTGGTCCAAATACACACATATTGAAAGCCATCAGATATAATTATATTCACACAGTCAGTTACTCAGCTCATAAAAGTTGAGTTTTGTGTATGTTTTATTGGTTTGCTCTGCAGTATAAAGCTCTCTGCTCGGGTAAACTGGAAGGTACTGCAAGCAGAAACCACACCGAAAGTTTCACACAACTGTCAGTTTTAACTTTCCAGATCAGATCTGTGCGTGCAGTCTGCATCTACTGAGGAGCAGTGATGGTTAGCAAGCAGTGTTATGAGAGCAAGAGCTGTGAAAAAAAAAAAAAAACATGAATAAATAAGAAGAATCACACAGCCAAATTGACTTTATAACCAAATGCAAAAGTTTGCATCCCCCATGGTTTTTGAATAAGAAAAATAATGACATAACATTTTTTTATGCCAAACTGTGTTCAAATTAATTACAAATATACAGTAATAAAAAAAACTATTAAAAATCATAAAAATTTTTTTTTAACTTTGGTATATCCTACACCAAGAAAATAATCCAAAACAAAAAAAATATACAAAGCAATGATTCACAAATTGAAGATACAGTACAGTAAGGTAAAATAAGACAAAGGTGGACATATAGAGAATCTTTAAGTGTATCACATTCTAAAAGGAACTTTAGTTGTTGTTTTTTTCCCTTAAAATGTAATGCAAATGTAAATACACAGCTGGTATCCAACATTACTGGTTGTGTATAAGACACTAAAAGTCTTCACCCCTCCACGTGTCAGTCTGAGATCCAGCAGCAACTCAACACAACTTACACTGAACTTCCTGATTAGAGACGAGAGGTGGAGCTTCATACAACCCACCACATCAAAAGCAACAGGGCAGAAAGGTCATTATTTTCTTCCCTGATACTAACAGGTACTCCTTCTTAGGATTATTCGTTCTTGTGTCCTCCATCGTTTTACTGTAAGTTATATTTTGCAAAATATGTTAAAAGAAGTGTGTTGTGGTATATAAATAAAGCTAATCAAATTAAGGGTTGTAATAGTAGCTCCACATCTTCACTGTGTATGTAATGAACCTTTCTTTGTTTCTTGAACATTATTGAACACCCCACGTATGAATGCTTCCTGGTCTTAGATGCACTTT
>JAQQZT010000002.1:3926951-3939502 GCA_030068275.1 Clarias platycephalus
AGCATTGGTTAAGGGTGGCCGAATAGTAGGTTAATGCACAACTGCAAGTCTCTGAGGGATCCTACACCTTGAGGTTCATGGGACTCCAGAGGCACCAGCTGCTTCAAATACTTGTTTGCTGCTTTGTAATGGTCTTTTTTGCAGCTGCTCTCTTAATCCGATTAATTTGTCTGGCAGAAACCTTCCTCATTCTGCCTTTATCTGCACGAACCTGTCTGTAATATTAATTTAAAAACCAAACATTTAATGTTTGACACTTACATCCAATTTGCATAATAATTTGGAATTCGGTGTAAGCTTTCCAATTGTCTTCTATTTGTGCAAATGTTTCACATCTGAGTGTTTTATCCCTTTAAGAGCCGTTTGAAATAAAAAATAAGTCACACCGGGAATTTTTTTTGGTGTCCAACTCGCCAAATGCAGGGCAATTATTTCCCCCTTCTGTAATGGTTACTTTATTATTATTATTTTGAATCTCACCTGTAGTACAGTATGTGTGTGGCATGTTCTCCCCATGCTTGGTGGGTTTCCCCTGGGTAATGTGTTCCCTTTCAAAAGCTACACTCGATGCTGCGTGAAAACGCTATGGGAACGCTCTCCGCGTGACCGGTTGTTGAAGCATGTGTGTCAAACACGCCAAAGATTTTGGCATATATAACCTCGGTCAGGTGACGTCACTTGATTAGGTGCACCTGGAGGTTATAAATAGGCATGAACCGGAAACATCCTCAGCTCTTTTTGTCTTCAGGACTGCATTGTTGTGTGTGTGTGCAAGCATTTTTTCAAAAGGAAAGCGAAAATAGAAAGAGTCTTATTACTCACCATAAAGACAGCAGAGTTAGACAGGAGTCCGTCCCTCCGAGTAAAAGAATATCTCCCTGAGGGCGATCTCCTCGCTTTCTGTTTTCAGTGTTTGGGGGAAGAGCACGCTATCCTCGGGCTTCCGGGAGCAGGTAAGTATTGCGAATTTCTCCCTATTAAAGTCCCTCACGCTCGGCTTGCTGTCTTTAAAACAAAACCACGAGCCGTGGCGCATTTTTTGCGTGCAAATCTGGCGGAAGGGCACGAGACGGAATCTTTCTCTTGCTCTCTCGCTGGATCATGAGCCTTTTACCTTCCACTTCTCAAGCACGCTTCGGCGCTTCTTTTGAAGGGGGGAAGAACTTTCTCTCTCGCTTCCGCGGAGATGGAAACTATCACTTCAGAGCGCTTCTCTAGTGATGAGCGACCATATTAGTTGTTGTTAGAGGTGGTAACACTCGCGGTCTAACGCGTACACCTCGATTCACCGTAAAAAAAAAATAGAAAAAGCGGGGAACCTACTGCCAGGTATGTCTCTTTAGGCACAAAGCACTGCAGAGCTGGGAAAAGGGGCCATAGAACATGTTCCTCTGCCAGACAGAGAATCAGGCTATTATAGTCAGTATTTCTTGGACATGGGGGGTTGCGTCCAATTAAAAAGTTTGTGGGCTGAATATCAAAATGTTGACAGCCAAAATGATTGTTTCTCAAATCCAACCAGAGCTTTGGTTTGTGACAATCGACCTGAAGGATGCATATATATTTTTAATGTCACAACACACCCGCACAAATATAAAAAATGTACGGATGTAGCCCTGGCTCTATGATTCCAGGGCATCCGTATCCTGGATTAGACACAGACGACTGGCCGATTCTGGCTCAGTCTTAGCAGCTAGTGCTTTCACATCGAGAAGTCATCCTAGCCCACTTCAATTCTTAGGATTGAGATTCAACGCCACGGAAAGCGTTCTCTTTCCTGCTCAAGTACGACATATTATGGGTGTCATATGAGATTCGGCCGCAATGCGGGCACAGCTGTCTCCTGAACGTGTCGAAGCTATTCTCAATACCCTAAAGGAAATCGCTTCAGTTGTCAGGGGATTTCATCCAAGGGCCAATCCCCAGAGGCAATAAGGGTTAAACGCAGAGAGCTTCGTACCCTTTCTATGTGGTTCAGACCCTCGTCCTTGACTCTGGGCCCCACTCTAGGTCCGTGTTGTCGTTGCAAGCTGCTAATGACAGACGCTTCCCTCACGGGCTGCCAGAGGTGATCTTCTCGGGTGGCACATCAATTCCCTCAAAACCATGACTCTATTTCTGGCCCTGAAATACTCCCTCCAGCAGTTGAGAGGCTACCATGTCCTAGTGCGGGTGGACAACTCTACGGTAGTCTCGTAAGTAATCGCCTGGGCAGACTGTGCTTGGGCCGCTGGGAAAAGCTAGCGAACCAGATTCTGCTTTGGGGCACAGGACAAGTTCCTGTCACTCAGGACGATTTACATTCCAGGGCAGATGAATATGGGAGCAGACTTGCTGTCCTGGCAAGCTGTGACGCACAAGGTTTGGAAACCCCACCCCGAAGTAATCAGTCCTCTAGAAGAACTTACGCCCTCAAATGGAATGTATTAAAAATTGGTGCACAGCAAAAGATGTAGACCCAGTCCACTGCCAAATTGTTTCAGTGCTGGAGTTCCTACAAGAAAATTGACCTTGGGCTCATGCCCTAGTATTCTCAGAACGTACGTAGCCGCTATTTCAGCTTGTCATGTCTTTGCCCCTGGGCTGGTCAAGGCTATTCTGCATCCTCACCCCAACCATCTTCCAAAGGTTCCATTCTCGACTATGCACCCAGTTGTTCTCGAAGCCTCTGTCCTCCGCCTTTTACAGCTCCGGTGCAGGAAAGACTTCACTTACTGTCTCCACTTAGTGCTCTTCAGATTTACAGTACATCCACAGCACTAGCCAGTGACGTAAATCAGAGCAAGTTTTTACAGTATATGTTGTGGGGACCACAGCCGAAGGGCGGCCGCCACTGGACAAATGCTGTCACATTGGGTGAGAGATGCTATTGCCCTAGCCTATGAGGCATGTGGAAGATATTGCCTCTAGTAATTAGCGCCCATTCGACCAGGGGGCTTGCCTTATTAATTGCTCTGCAAGAGGCGTCCCCTTGCAGCAAGTGTGTGATGCGGCAGGTTGGTCCTCTCCGCACACATTTGTCAGATTTTATAGTTGGATGCCCATGCAATGCTAGCATCCCAGAACTATGTCTAAGACCCGTTGGGGAACTGTGCGCACACTACACAACCCTGGGGGTCCAGACACTTGCAGTGCGGCGGCATTGGTATTCTCGTTCCCAGAGCGTTTTCACGTAGCATTGAGTGTAGCTTTTGAAAGGGAACGTCTCAGATTACTTTGCTGTAACCCTGTTCCCTGAAAAAGCGGGAACGAGATGCTGCGCTCCAATGCCGTACTGCGGACGTGACTGGGCGTCCTTTCATACAAAATTGACCTGAGCATGTTTCCGGTTCGTGCCTATTTATAACCTCCAGGTGCACCTAATCAAGTGATGTCACCTGACCGAGGTTATATATGCCAAAATCTTTGGCGTGTTTGACACACATGCTTCAACAACCGGAGAGCGGAGAGCGTTCCCATAGCGTTTTCACAGAGCATCTCGTTTCCGCTTTTTTAGGGAACAGGGTTACAGCAAAGTAACCCGAGATGTTCTTCTACCACAGTCCAAAGACATGTGTTGTAGGCTAGTGGTGTTTGCCTGTAGAATATTATTGGGTGTACTGTACGTGTGTCAATATTATTGACGGTACGTCCACCTGCTTTGTGGAACCTTGTACAGAAATGTGAAGTAGCATATTATTCTGAAAACAATGTGTAGGAATGAACAAGTCTATATCTTGACTCCCTTGTCTCGTCCATGACACAAAGCAGTGAGAAGTTTAACCCAATCATGGAAAGGAAGTCTGCTGCACCTGAACCCGCGTCAGATGGCTAGTGTTAACCTTGACCGGCAACAATGTAGATCGGCAAGCCGATAAAGAAAGGTGAGGCAGTTTTATTTTGTGTTCTTTAATGACTTCATGGCTTAATACTGTATATAATTTAATGAGTGGATTTGCCTTTGTTTAGTGTGCCACATACTGTGGCAAGAAAAATGATGTGAACCTTTTGTAAACTATGAAATTGAATGGTTCGCTGCATTAATTTGTCATAAAATGTGATCTGATCTTCATCTACTGTAAGTCAAGGGTATTGGCAAATATAATATGCCTAATACAAAAGAGAAGTTTAAAAAATTTTAATTAAATCCTGAGATGATGACCTGAAAAAAGCTAATTGGAGTCAGGTGTGAGGATTCCTGATGAGAGTTTAGAGGTGTGGCCTACAGCTACTTTAACTGATTAAAAACCACTCAACTCAACTTTGAGTTTGCTTTGCACAAGAAGAATAAGCTTATGTGAGCCATGTCTTGCCAAAAAAAGAGCTTTCAGAGGCTCTATGATCAAGAATTGTCAATTTACATAAAGTCTGGAAAGGGTTACAAAGGGATTTCAAAAAGACTTTAAAAATTCACCAGTATACAGTCATGCAAATAGAAACTTTGAGACTGTGGCTACTTTACCCGCCCAGTCAAAATGAACCGCAAAGTACAACAAAGACTCAACAATGAAGTAAAGAAACAACCACAAAGATTTGAAGGCATCATTGGAACTGGCTAAAATCTGTGTTCATGAGTCTACAGTACACAAAACATTAAACAAGTAGTGTGTCCATGGTAGGACACCACAATGGTGCTTACTAAAAAGAACATTGCTGCATGCCTAAAGTTTGTGAAAGAGCACAAATGTTAGCAAAATGTTTAGTGCACTGATGCAGCTAAGATCAAACTATTTGGAAAGAAAACACAGTGCTACATCTGTCATAAAAAGTGAACTGCATATCATCATAAAGACATCATCCAAACTGTATGGTGGAGGAAATGTCATGATTTGATTAACGTGTAGTCAGCTTGCAGTCATAGAGGGGAAGATGAATTTAAGTGTATCAAAAAATTCTTCAGAATAATGTGAGAATCTCTGTACGTCAGCTGAAACTCTGTAGACGTTGGCTGATGCAACTAGACAGTGACCCAAAACACCGGAGCAACAGAATGGCTACAGAAAAACAAAATCCAACTTTTTGGAGTGGCGAAGTCAGAGACCAGATATCAACGTAATAGGGAATGACGGGTTTGCCAGGTTTTAATTCCAAGGGTTCACTTTACTTTTTTCACTACCATTTTGAGTGTTAAATGAGCATGTTCAATAAATACAAGAAAGATCAGAATGATTTTTGTGTTATTATTTTAGGCACATTATATTTGTTAATACTCTTGAATTAGATGAAGATCAGATCACATTTTATGACAAATTAATGCAGAAAACCATGAAATTCCAAAAGGTTCACATATGTTTTCTTGCCACTGCATGTGAAGGGACATTTTGTTTTTGCAATCTCTTCCTGAATACTATTGTGCATTATTTTGTGAATCATTACAGCAGATAAGTTTGTCTTTTATTCTTGACTTAATGAAAATGGTCTTTAAAAATATAAACTACTAATATTTAACTTATTGAAAAATATTAATATTAATAGATCGTTACCAATATATCATAATGTAAGCTAAATATTAACATGCATAATGTCTATATGAACAGTTCAGATGAGATTTTATAATATCATTCACTAAATTTAAAGTGTATTATTTTTTAAAGGTTTTTCTGAAATTTCTTCTAGATGCTTTCAAGCACGCTCAGTCCTTATGTGGCAATATTTCCTATAGGGTTGTTCTGAATGTCTGCCCGTGTCCAGACAGACATTCATTCGTTCTTTGATGCAACAGATGTACTTGACTGATTATTTACTTAAATAATATACTGTAGCTGAAAACATTAATACCCCGCTAATCTTGGGAATAAACCAGAGACATTCAGACACTATTATGATTAGGTATGTGAATGCGCATGTGTGCGTGTCTTTCTCTCCTGATCAACAATTACAAACCAGTTACGTTCCAGTAAACTTAGTGAGATACAGCAGACACTTTAAACAATTCTTCTGTGCAAAAATGCATCTCAGTATAAACTGCCTGCTAGAAAATAATCAGTACGCTTAAAACCTGCTTTTAAATATTGGTTATACATTTTCTAGCAGTAAGTATATTGGTCACATGGCTGAAAAAAATATAAACCAATTCAGAATAAAAAAAAATTATGATATAAATTCAAATAAAATTAATTCTGAAATGGTTGTGCATGTAATGTGCTTCCTTTTTAAGTAATTATATTTGAGGAGGGGCCAAAAACAGTTATCGACTTCTGCTTTCTTACAAGATTGTACCATATGTGGAAAGTTCTGTGATGTCAGAGTTTCACGTCATAAAGCTTTCTCACAAAGTGAGGTGTTCTATTTGATCGTTTGACAGTGTACCAAGAGCAGACATACTGTACACAGACCTCAGACTAAAGATGATGGGACTGGTGTGGATTACACTGACGCTTTTTTGTAAAATAGGTAAGTGTGGATAGTTATGTAGATTTCGGATCTGATGGTTTTCTGGTCTCTAGTTTTTTTTTCTTTCACATACAAAATAAATAAATAAATAAATAAATAAATGGATAGGCATTTTTTTATTCAGTGGTTCGCTAGTTTATTGGGTTATTATTTTCTACTTTAAAATATGTAAACAATTATTAAGAGCTAATTGGAAATTTCTGTGTATTGTTTGTTAAACTGAGTTTCGGTACATTTGTTTGTGTTTCATTCTTTAACTCTTGTTGTCAGCTTCTGAACAGATAATTGACATCCATCAACCAAATCCAACGATAACTGCTGCTGATGGTGATAATGTGACTCTGCGATGCTTTCGATTGCGAGTGGAATACTCCGGAGCTATTGTTTGGTATAAGCAAAAAATAGGACATGAGCCTTCTTTAATGCTCAAGGATCAACAGCTACCTGATAAGTTCACGTCCCTGAGATTCAGCATTGAGGAAAACAAAAACAGCTCACATTTAAAAATTGCTAATGTGCAACTATCAGATGAAGCCATGTACTACTGTGGATTTGTATCATTTACAATAACGTATGGAAAAGGAACATTTTTAACAGTGAAAGGTAAGAATTTTGATTGTACAAAGCTAGTTTAACTGATGTTACAATCGGCTTTGTTATATACTGTATGTGTTCTACTTTGATTTAAAATGAACATAAATTGATTAATAACTAATGGTTTACTTATATTATTTAATCTATGTCTTTGAGCATTTTGAATATTAAAATAGTTTAGATTTTTGCTGATGTGCTGTTGCTAAAAAAATAGATACATTTGAAACCATATATACTGTATGTAGTTGGCTCTTGTCCTCTGTTTCAATAGAGATCACAAGGACCTCTGTCATTAAATGTTATATAACATTTAATATAACTGTGGTTCTACATTTTTCCTTTACAGGGATTACAACGCCCTATGCACAAAGCAAACTATATGAAGGCATGTTCTGTCAAGACTGTAATAAATAAATAAATAAATAAATAATATAAATTAATTAATTAATCCTTGGTGTCTTGCACAAAGCTTTGATCTCGTCGCCACTGAACACCTTGGGGATTAACCAATCTTCATCCAAAATTCATGTGTAATGACTAATGTTCTTGTGGCTGAATGAACACGAATCCCCATAACTATGCGGAAAGTTTTTACCAAAGCTAAGAGATTATTACACCAACAAAACTTGTCCAACTGTGAAAGAGGATGTTCAGGAAACATCAAAGTTGAGAATTTAACTGTTCTCTTGTGTCTGCTTTCTGGACTGCATAATGCAAACTAAGGTCTTACACTATATCACACTGAACAGGTAAACCAGGCTTGAGTGTCTCAGTATCACAGAGCGGCGGGTTGGACTCGGTTCCTGCAGGAGCGTCAGTGACTCTGCAGTGCTCGGTTCTCTCTGAGAGCAGAGCAGCAGAACTCCAAGTGCTCTGGTTCAGAGCTGCTCCACCACAATCCCATCCTCAAATCATTTACACTCATCACAACAGCAGCCATCAGTGTGAGAGCGGCTCTTCTACACACACCTGTGTGTACAACTTCTCCAAGAACATCCTCAGCCTCAATGATACTGGGACTTACTACTGCGCTGTGGCGGCGTGTGGGAAGATTGTTTTTGGGAACGGGACACGAGTACAACTGGGTAAGAAGTCTTTATTGTTATTAATAAATTCTGTACTCTGTGTTTCTTTACTTGTCTTAGGACACCTAATAATGTGTGAGACAGCATGTAATATTGTGATGTTTATTGTATGACAGAGGGACCTGTGGATTCTGTAGTGATGTGCCTTGCTGTAGCTTTAGGAGTGTGTGTGGTTATAATCTTTGCTTTGATTTTTGTCATAACCTGTAAAGAAAGAAACAATGGTAAGTTTTCACTTTTAGTTTATTATTATTATTATTATTATTATTATTATGTAAAAAATACATAATTTACTTCCATTACATACAATAGCAGATTATTGGTTCTTAGATCGAAAAAATTAAACTCCAAGATTATTACGTTTAATTTATTGAATATACTGATCTCCAGTAGTAGAAAACAATGTTATTACCACCTGGAACTTAATTTGAACTCTTACCAACAATTATATTTTTCATTTATTTAATAAAAGACATCCATCCTTTTTATTTGTATTGATGTGCAACTATCTAATCATTTAATACTGTTGATTATCCATAGCAGCTATAATAAAAAATATTCTCTTCTCTAAAGTGAAACTTAAACAAGGTTCCATAACAGAAAAGAGCTTCAATCAGGTAAATATTCAGAATATGTACAATAAATACATAATGTTATAAACATTGAATAATCATTTAGATTTATCAATTAATTCAATATTCATATAATTTTATATCCATTTCTACAGGACTGTAACAATGAGGAGCTGAATTACTCTGCATTGCATTTTAATGAAAGCAAAGCCAAAGGAAGAAGAGTAAAGAAACACCAACCTCAAGATACTGTATACTCTGATGTGCAATATACTTGTGTAACTTAGATTTTTGTGTAACCCTTTTCTAATTTAGTATAAATAATTAAGCTGCTAGGTTTCTTTATTGTATATACTGTAAATATAGTATGTTTAGATTATTTAGGCTAAATTTAAACTGAATGCTAAATGATCTAAAAGACACACTGAAACACTGGTTCTCTCAGGGAGTAGTCTGAGGCATTGTTAACTTTTAAAAAGCATAAAATGACCATTCTTCTCTTATTGTTTATACAAATATTGTTATTAATATGTTAGAAATCTGTGCCTTCAGATTAAGGAATGTTAAGACTAGAGTCATACCTCTTCAGTGTAGTGTTTTTATTTTCCACATATTTTTTTCTGTCTTGTACTAAACCACACTGCAACCCCCCACACACTGTAAGTGTAGTATGCAGTAGGATGTACAGTACTGTATGGAATGAAATGCCCGGGCCTATGGTGTTAAAGAAAAATAATCAGTGATAAAGTGTGTTAAGTCAATCAGGGAAAATTGTAATAAAATAAATGGGGGAAAAAAGGGCAAATACACATAATGTAGTAAACTACCATGCACAATAACATAAGGTCCATGGAGACTTTGAGGACATTTGATTGATTTAGCTGAAACATATATTTTATCAGTATAGGCCATCCATCCATCTAGGACACGCTGTAGTCCAACTAGGGACCATATAGGCCGATGGTGACGATTGTATTTATTCCTATTTTGACAAGCATGGTAAGACCTCTGGTTAACATTCACGCACACTTTCACACATTACAGGCAATTTGAGAATGCCAATTAGCTTAATCTGCATGTCTTTGGACTGTGGGAAGAAACCAGAGTCCCACGAGAAAACCCACCAACCACGGGAGAACATGCAAACTCCATGCACACAGACCCCGATGTGGGAAGCAAACCTGGACCCTGGATGTGCACGGCAACAGTGCTAACCACTACACCACCGTGCCAGTATAGACAATCACCTGTTTAAAAATATTGGACATGTGGACAACTTGAACTAACAAACCAACTGGCTTAAAGCCTGTTACATATTGAACATGTAAGTTACTGTAAATCTGTGGTTGATTAAACCGATCACACTCACTATATTTTCAAGCTCATGAACACATTGCAAGGGCTGTGAATGCCATCTTATGTTTTTATTCAGATCACATTCCTTTATCACTGTATTGAGTGTGTGATATTGTATTCGGTGTAAATGTGTCTTTTTAATATTGTAATCACGAATCCAAAGCAAAAATTCAATGCAAGTGTTAGTGTTGCATTAAAGTAAAGAAATTACTAAAAGTGCAGTAAAGTGGCTAGACAGACAGAGGAGAAACACCAATTACCATAGGAAACGTATTATTATTATTATTATTATTATTATTATTATTATTATTATACACTAGGTGAAAGTGGGCAGGTATGGTCCAGTACTGCATAGTGTACCACTAAAAGATTCAGTGGTGGTCCTCAGTAGCGGAAAGAGGGGAAAGCGTCTGCCTGCCAAAACCCACATTCAAAACCAGTCACGGAAACACATCCAGCAAGAAATCACATCTGATAATATTATGTAATCTGTAATAGTATGAAATATTAAATAATCTTATGTAATCACATCTAATAATATTATGTAATCTCTAGCTGAGGCTAGTCTAAAGGAGAATACATTAAGACAAATTAACAAGATTTATAGGACTTTCCACCACCTGCATGGTTTATTATCTTTTACATACAATGCCTTGAAAAAGTATTTCTTTTTAACTTTTTAAATTTTTTTCAAATATTTTAGAGAATGATTCGGATCATCAAACTAATTTTAAAATTGCACAAAAATAACCTGAGTAAATACAAATTTCAGTTTTTAATTGATCAATTCTTTCATTAAGGGAAAAATCCTGTCCAAACCTGCCTCGCCCTATGTAAAAAAAAAAAAAAAAGAATTGACCCTAAATCTTGTAACTACTTTTGCAGCAACAACTGCAATCAAGCATGTGCGATAACTGTCAATGAGTTTTTCACATCGCTGTGGAGGATTTCTCACCCACTATGCTTTGCAGAATTATTTAAATTCAGCCACATTGGAGGGTTTATGTACTGTAGGTTTGGCTGTAATACTAAGAGAAGGGCTTTAAAAGTACTTTCACTCCAATTATTTTTATTGATATTGCTATATATATATATATATATGCAGCGCACGTGTACTGTTTATTATAACACATGTGTGTGCGCGCGTGTAAAGCAAAAGAAAGTCTCAATAGAGAATTTAAAGAACAATTTTCTCTCTCTATCTGTGTCAGCCTGCATTGATTCCGTTATGGTCACCGTGCCCCTTCACACACACTTCTCCTCCTCTTGCCCACACACACACACACACACACACACACACACACACACACACACACACACACACACACACACACACACACTCTAACATGTTAATTTGGGTAAGGGGCAGGTTAATTTGTTCTATTTTTACTTTACAGCAGAGAGTTACTGTGTGCACACACTCAAGGGTTAGATGTTTCCTGTTAATTTTCCCAATGAGGCAGTGTTTCCGTTAGTGTGTGTGAGAAAGTTGTCCTGCACAGTAGCTCCTCCCCACTCTCAAATAAACACACTTTTTTCGAAAGTAAAGTGCAGGTTAATTTGTTTTATTTTTACTTTATGTTTTATATTAATTATTTTTATATAAAATTTCATGTGTTGTAGAATCAATAATCTGAGTTTCTATTATTTCTTATGGGGAAAAACTTTGATATACGAGTGTTTTGATATACGAGCACGCTTCCGGTTTTAGGCACAGGTGGACTGGGTACCGTCAGTTAAATTGCCGCATGGCCAAACCACCACGGAAGCCAAACTGCCACCACCATGCCTTGCTCCCTAGAGATTTTAAAGGTTGGACTGAGCACTGCTGTTTAATTCGTGCACTGGAGAAAGCAGCAAAAAGGTCTGCACAAGCTGCCGCAGTGCTTTCACTTTTGCTGAGAGTCAACCTTTGCGATCTACTGAAGTGGAAAAGGCTGCTGCATTCGTAACTAACATCACCGTTCGAGTCAGGAAAGCTGCTCAGACGTTTGATGTCATGGGGACTCACACCTCAGGTAACACCGAACAACACTTGCCAGTTGAGTACCCCTCTGCCAGTTGGGCACTGCCTCTGGATCCACACATGCATACCCTCATTTCTTGCCCCCAACCCCCCTCCCCCCTTAAATCTCTTCCTATCCCTATTTTTCCTAATAAAACTATACTAAGACCATGCCAATTGTGGAAGCTATACTAGAGACCATGTAGCTATAGTAGTATACTATTTAACTCAAAAACACAGAGTGGAATGGTGAACATGCACTGTATTATCAACAGCTTGAACCATTTTTTACAACTGGAATAAAAAAAAAATTCAAGGGAGCAGAATCAAGGAACACTGATCAGTGAGTTACTAAAGAGGCTTTGCATGCCATGAGTAGTTGCTATGAGATGATTAACATTTCACTTTCAACAACATACAGGACACATGTGCATGTAATGATGAAATTTTCACAGAGGTAATTTATAACAAAATTATAGTCCCAGGTGTTCCAAGCTGGAGCACCTGGGACTCAGCTCATCTATGTGTCAGTGGATCTCCAATTTTCTGACTGGCAGACCACAGGCA
>JAQQZT010000002.1:4082955-4095496 GCA_030068275.1 Clarias platycephalus
GATAGATAGATAGATAGATAGATAGATAGATAGATAGATAGATAGATAGATAGATGGATGGATGGATGGATGGATGTCTTGTATGCAACTTTTTTTCCACTTCCCCTCACAAAACATATAGCAAGCATTTTTTCTTTAATATAAATATTTTATAAGCTTTTTTAAAATATATTGTTTACATTTATAATGTCTTCCACTTTGATCACTTTGAATTTTTTCTATTTCAATTTTACCTTCTTCATTCATTCATTATTGCTTTTAATTTTTTTTCCATTTGATTAAATATTTATTGCACATCTTCTCATCTTGATTAGATGTCTTGCCCAGTCATGCCATTTTATTTAGTTCATTTTCTTTTTCTTAAGGATTTCTGCTCCATTATTAGATCATTTGTTTTCTGCTTTCACTCTTGTGCAGTTTTATATTTGTGTTTCTGTTTTCAAAATCATTTTAAACTGCTTTTTTATGTATGAAATCTGGTTCCTTTTATGTTTTAACATAAGTTTTAACATAATAAATAATCATTTTAATCTAGTTGAGCAATATTTGAATTATTCCTTTAACTCTCTCTCTCTCTCTCTCTCTCTCTCTGACTCCTCCCACTTGGCACGCGCTGTGCTTATATTCGCGTGCTGTTAAACACAGTTTCTAACGGTCATTAATAATGGTTATTACTGATAAACGCTACGAAATCACATTAATCATGACATCAGGCTGCAGTCTGTAAGACTTTATTTGCTGTTTCGGTCGGTAACTTTCCGTGGACCTTCAGTTCGTCGCCTTTATGTCCGTATTTTGACAGGATTTTGACAGAACCGAGATGAAGTTGTCGCGCTTCTTTAACGCTGTTTTCCCGCTGTTTTTGGTCGCCATGGTGACAGGTGAGCGCTCGTCTGATAGTTTCTTCAGTGACAGAATCCCTATGTATCATAGTGTAGATTAATGACTCGGGAGATTTAAGAGAAAATCAGCTAAGTTGGTTTGTCCATATCTGTGTCAGTCAGATCATGTCTTAAATATAGTAAATTAGTAAAATACCATTTATACATTTGTACACAATACTATTTTAATATCATCACTGAAGTGAACTGAAGTGTGTGCTAACAGCCTTGTACCATCAAAACATTTTTCTCACAAAATAAGTCATGAAAACAAGGAACAAACCATTTGCTTTTTCTTGGCTTAATTATTGACAACTATATGGATGAATAGACAAAAATATCAGAATATTTGGGGTACAAATGAATCAATATATGGATAGAGAAGTAAAAAATAGCAATTGCTACATATAGACTGGGCTATATATACAGTATAATTATTGTAGACAAATTATATAAATTTTTAAAGACAGTTATAAAGGTGGGTACTGTATATGTACTGTATAGGTTACTCTTCCTATATACTGTATATGATATTAAAATGTCCTCTTTATTTCTCATTGTTGCTCTATTTGTGTATAAATGCACAAATCTGGAATAATAGTTTAATTTTTCTATGCTGTTCATAGCGCACTGTATGGTCAGTGAAAATCCAGTTGGGATTGAGCCTTTGCCCGATTGGTTTATGCTGATTATGCTTAGAGAAGCTTAGAGAAGTATCCAGTTTCCATTTGTCCTTCTTTGTATTTCACAGGGTCATGTGCCCTGTGTTAGGTTCAGAATGTGAAATAACCGGTGTGAGGTTTATGATGCTAAAATAGCAGCAAAAAGGGAGATTGATACTGGTGTGTGTGTGTGTGTGTGTGTGTGTGTGTGTGTGTGTGTGTGTGTGTGTGTGTGAAGCTGCAGGAAAGTTTGTGTCTCTGGCTGAGAGAGAAGACACCCTACTAAAGGACCTTTTTCAGGGCTATGAGAAATGGGTACGACCTACCCAGCATTGCAACAACACTGTCAGAGTGCGTTTTGGCCTGAAGATCTCACAGCTTGTAGATGTGGTAGGAATTCTACACACACACACACACACACACACACACACACACACAGATAGATAGACACACTGTATTCTGTTACAAATATTATTTTACGCTTAGATTTAATCCAGAAACTGGATCTTTCTCTTTTTTTATCCTTTTTTAAAACAAACTTCCTTTTTGTTGGATTTTAGTCCTAATGCACACCTCAAATCTCAGTCAGATGTCATGTGAACATCTCTGGCATCATTTCTAATGAAAACTGTATCACTGGTGCAGTAATAGAATTGTGTTGCTCTCCATGGTGCTGAAAGTTTTAAACTTGCCACACCAGCCGTTCCTTATCTGCCACCCTTTTACCCTATTTCAGTCTAATCTGATCTGAGATGCTCCATCTTTGAGAGCTTTTCCTTGTTCAAGCTCATGTCCTGGGGAGAGTGAATTATTCACGGTGTTACCCCAGCTTTCAATGTCTCATCTTTACTTTTTAACAGTGTCTCACAGACTGAGGTGAAAAAGTTATATTTGAATGCAGTGCTCCTGTGAAACCTACAGTATTTGAGTTGAGAGTGCGTAAATGCATCTTTTATGTTTCGGTAAAGGGCAGTGAGTTTAGTTGAATCTCTAGTCTGAATAAGGGTCAGACTTGCCTATGATTAAAGAGAGGGCTTTCCTGGCTTTGGATTTCCCGAACAGATCAAAGTGCCTGGTCACTCCTGGTGCTTGTGGTTATTCACTGAGTTGTGTTTTAAGCTGTTTCAGTTTTTCCTTTGGGGTAGAGCTGATATTTATATTCAAAAAAGATAATCAAAAAACAAAAACACGAAAAACACATGTCCACGTGCACTTCGGATATAAATGTGTATACAAATAAAGACATGGACTTTTTCTAGCACTAAAAAAGATGCAGCAATGGCACTGTGTTACATCCCAGTTAGCGCCCTACAGTAGGTTACTCATCCCATAGTTGGAAGTTCCAGCATTGATAATCTGCGATAGTTGGGCTCTTGAGCAAGGCCCTTAACCCGCTCTGCACCAGGGGTGCTGGTCCTGGTCCTGGTCCATGGCTGATCCTGCACTCAGACCCCTGCTTTCCAATGAGCTGGAATATGCAAAGAAATACTGTGATTGTTAGTGAGACTCAGAAAAAATAAAGATTTTGGAGCAATGGAAAAAGGTCATGTGGTCTAATGAGTCCAGATTGAGCCTATTCCAGGGCGATTGGTTCATCTGGGTATGAAGGGAAGCACATGAAGCAATACGCTCATTATTATTATTAATTATTATTACCACTGTACAATCCTCTGGAGGCAGTGTTATGATCTGGGGTTGCTTCAGTTGGGCAAGTCTAGGCTCAGCACCATTATGTGGCAATAACATGAATGCACAGGCACATTCCAGGACTTCAAGTGTGAAAGATTAGTTCAGGGAGCATGTTCAGCCATGACCCTGATTTGAGACAAATTATATAACATATATAGAATAGTTTTTTGGAATTACAGTTAGGTTAGATTGGCAGAAAAGGCATCCAAGGGAGAACACTTATTTTAGAAAATGAAAGAAAAATGTTCATGTTGATCTTGATGTTGATGATCTTTTCTTGGTACAGTCACATCACACAAACCTTGAGAGTACAGTAAATAGGCTGGAAGGCTTTATTGTTTAGTTTTTGCTTTGATGGTTGGATATTTGGCCATTTATAGAAATTATAGATGAATATATGGTATCTTTCCTTTTCTCTCTTTGTGTTATATATGGTGCATATTTATATCACAGTGCTAATAAAAGAGTGGAATTGAATTTTTGTCCATTCAAGTGTGCTGATTATGTTAGTTTAGAGCAGAATCCCAAGGAAAAACAGAAATTATGTAAAAAGTATACTTTATATAATGCTGTTACTAATAAATATACTTTATATTAATATGTCCTTGTGGAATTGATCTGTCGGAGTCATTTTGGGTCTCATTTTCTATTTAAAGATGTTAATCTTTTTTTATACAGGATGAGAAGAACCAGCTAATGACTACTAATGTGTGGCTGTGGCAGGTACATTTCTCGACTCTAGTTAATTTGTCTTTAATGACAGCACAATTATTGGTGTGATAAATAACTTTACTGTTAATACAATACAAACTTAGATAAAGGTTTAAACCTATAACCAAGAAAATAAAAATAAAACACACTCTGTAATTTCGTGTTAATGTGTAGGAGTGGGTCGATTATAAACTGCGCTGGAACCCAGAGGATTACGGCGGTATCACTTTCATCCGAGTTCCTTCGGAGAGCATTTGGCTGCCTGACATTGTGCTATACGAGAAGTACGTTTGTCCTGAACGCATCCGGCGAGGCTCACATGAACATAATTTCAACTCCTGGGTCCAGATTAACACATTCTAAATATAAGGTTTATTAGAAAAGTGCTCACTTTGAATAAATTGTTCATTAGTATGAACCCCACTGAAATGTTGTATAATTGACACTGAGCCTTGAAACATGACACCTTAAGTTAAAAATGTCCCACAACAGCTAAAGAGTAAATATTTAACATATGACATATAGCTATAAATACAGCTGTGTTTTTTTTTTTTTTTTTATTTCACTTCTTTGCAGTGCTGATGGGCGTTTTGTGGGCTCACTAATGACCAAAGCTATTATAAAATATAACGGCGCTGTGACCTGGACGCCTCCAGCAAGCTACAAATCTGCCTGCACTATGGACGTGACGTTTTTTCCATTCGACCGCCAGAACTGCTCGATGAAGTTCGGCTCGTGGACTTACGATGGCACCATGGTGGAGCTGGTCCTCGTAAACCACCAGGTGGACCGCAGCGACTTCTTCGACAACGGCGAGTGGGAAATTCTGAGCGCCACGGGCGCAAAGGGCAGACGGCATGACGGCATGCTCTCCTACCCCTTCATCACCTACTCCTTCATCCTTAAGCGTCTCCCTCTCTTTTACACACTCTTCCTCATCATTCCCTGCTTGGGTCTGTCCTTCCTAACGGTTCTGGTGTTCTATCTTCCATCAGACGAAGGCGAGAAGGTGACGCTGTCCACGTCTGTGCTCGTCTCACTGACCGTCTTCCTGCTGGTCATCGAGGAGATCATCCCATCTTCATCCAAGGTCATACCGCTGATCGGCGAGTACCTGCTGTTCATCATGATCTTTGTTACTTTGTCCATCATAGTGACCGTGTTTGTTATCAACGTGCACCATCGGTCTTCAGCCACCTACCACCCAATGGCGCCGTGGGTACGTGAGCTCTTCCTACAGCGCCTGCCTCAGCTGCTGTGCATGCACACTCACACCGAGCGATACCTTTACCCCGAGCTGGAGCCGCAAAGTCCTGAATTAAATCCACGCACCAGAAAAGCCCAACCAGGCCCCGAGGGTGAAGGCCAGGCTCTGGTCAACATGCTAGAGAAGGCCACTTGCTCTGTCCGCTACATCTCACGCCACGTCCGAAAGGAAAATTTCATCAGAGAGGTACGAGGAACAAGTGCTTACTGTTAAGCCTAACCAGGACCTTAAGAACTTAATGAAGAATTAAACCTTACAAGTACATAGCTTTTACCAAGGTTGTTAATTAACAGAAGTATTTAACCGGTTTAATGTATTTCGATGAAAATTTCCAGATTAGAACCATTAAGCGTTTGCACCATACATCTTCCCAATTCAAAAACATCATTCTGCAAACGTTCTTTAAGGATTTATTGGATAGTTTAGAGTCCTTACATTTCAAAATCTGGTGAAGGAGTTAATGCAGACATAGGACAATGATGGTATTTATGATGGCAACGATGATGATGATGATAACGAAGATGAAGAAACTAACTATGATGCTCTTCTGTTTCTCCAGGTGGTGCAGGACTGGAAGTTTGTTGCTCAGGTGTTAGACAGAATCTTCCTCTGGGTCTTCCTCATCGTTTCTATACTAGGCACCATCCTCATCTTCACTCCTGCTCTAAAGATGTATTTACTTTCTTCATCTCCTCCTTTAGCTCCGTAAAGCACAAATAAATTCATTCCCTTATCACTGACTGAACACGTACAGCATGTAGAGCTACTGTTTAACGATATAGCATTATATAGCATTCGTAGATCAGAAGCACACACACACACGCACACACAGATACACAGTATTGCATAAAGTAGTCAACCACAAAATATTTGAATAGCATTCACATTACATATTACATGTATATACATCCCACAAAAGTCCTTTCTTTCAGTTTTGGACGTTTATGTTGTAGTATGGTTTTGACTTGACGAGGTGCTATTTTTGATCTTCGGTACACATCGCACAGTCGAGGCATCCCAGCTGAGGAGCACAAAGATACTGTAGTGTTAAAAAACAGAAATCTACTGTTAACAATAAACCAGGTAAGATTGCTGGTTATGAATCTTTGTGAAAAAGAACAAAAATAAATATCAGTTCATGTCTGTTGCCACAAGAGAGGTTTTCATCTTGCAGGAGCTTCTGCACAAAATATTTTTGCTCCCTAAAAAAAATAGACATTTATTAATGTAAAATACAACATTTAAAATTATTTTACCTGTTTTAGAAATGCATCTAAACACCACAATGTTTTCCTGGTCCATTTTAAATGGACACTAGATACAGAATTACTGTTGGCGGCCGTCTTTAATTTACTGAAAAATGCTTTTTTTGTTTTCTTTGTATTTAACAGTCATCCTTTACAAATTGGGTAATTTGGCCTTCATTTCAGGGAACCACAACACTTAGGCATATTTAAATACAATTTGTTAAGCAAAGCCTTCAAAGTTAATTTAAATACAAGTTTGTATATTTTGGTTGTTACTTGTTTTGTTTTGTTTGTTTTTTCCCCCCTGCTGGTACAGTATACTCAGACAACCTTCATCCTATATTTATCTAAAAAGTGTTACATTACTGTACATGTGACTTCCTTTAATTATATATATTTTTAAATGCGATTTGAAATTAAAAACATTTACTTATTAACTACTGCAGAAAATGCAGAAAACTAAACCTCTAAAGCTGGCCAGACACACTGATGTCTTTATTGCTCGTGTACAATGTGATAACTGATACTTTTTTTTTTTTTTTTTATGAAAATGAACCCAAACCAACACGACCTATGACCTCTGTGCTCTGCCTTATTATGAACACTCACATTGTACAAGTTCTAAAAAACATCCAAAGGCTTGGAATTTCGTGAAATCATAGTGTCTTTGTAGATTACAGTAAATTGTTGATATGTTGTGTTGTACACAATCTGTCACTCACCATCTGTCACCATAATGAAAATCAAAAAACCTTTAACAGAAAATATAACCGCTCGATCCAGGTCATGAATATAAAAAACTAAACCTGTGAGCAATCATCAGCTCCAGTGTAAGGTAGATACACTCTCTCACTCATAATCTATGGTGAGTCAATTATTTAATTCAGGTATAAAGTTTTAATTAGTAAATAAATATGCATGTATTGATGCTACTTGTTCATTTTGGAGAGGACTGCATGCTCGCTCCTTTAAACCCACCAAAATTCTGACACCCGGAGTCAGGGAGAGTAAAACCGCTTCCTGGGTGAAAGGGTACAATAGTTCAGATGTGGATATAAGGCCTATACCAGACTAGGGAGGAAATAGTAGCAGGAGAAAGCATGATAGTGATGTGTATGAGAGAATAATAGAATAAGTATTTTAACCTTGGACAGGAAGTAGATCAGGACGCTGAGTAGCAAGAGTGCGAGAACCACGCTGAGCAAAATCACCCAAAAGGGGTCTCGACTGAGAAAAGTCGGCTTCTTCTCTGGGAACACTGTTAGTCTGACCTGCGTATAACACACGATTATTAATTTTATGCATCACATATTCAACTAACAACACAATATTTTAAACACCTTTTATTTTAGAACATATTTTTTTACACTTACATTACAAACCCCAAATTTACAATATTTATTATTATTATTATTATTATTATTATTATTATTATTATTATTATTATTATTATTATTTTGTGGGCTTTATGGACAAATTGCTCTTAATCCTCAGATGTCACGCTGCTTTAGGTCATTAGTTTAATTTTTATAAGCTTTTACAGCATCTAAGTATAGGTTTTGTCCAAGTTTTACAAATATCTTCAATCTTTGTTTAAAGTGACTCAGACTCAAATATTTACTGAGGGGTTTTTGTTAGTTCGTTTCTTGCACTGTAATAAGAACAGAACCATTAAGCATGATTTCTTGTTTTTATATATGTCCTTGAGTTAGTTTAAAATAAATAAAATGTAAAAAAAAAAAAAGCTCCAGATTTAGTACAAACCCCATTTTTGCAGTTGGACAACACCGCGGGTTATTATAGAGCTCGTCATGCTGAACCAGATACTGTGTTCAGTTCTTTACCTGAGTTTGTGATTGCTGAAGCCGGATATTCTTTTGAGAGCCGTCGAGACTGAGAGAAGCATTTAGGACAATGTCCAGATAATTCAGAGAACTGTATTCCTGTATAAAAAATAAAAAAAAATCACACTTACTATTTAAACTCCAATAAGTAAAATAGAAAAAAAATATATAAAAAAAAAATAAATCAATAATCTGACCTCAACAACAGTGCTGCTCCACAGTCTTGAGCGCAGGGTAACTGCAGTTCTGTCTGCTGCCTTTAGGGGGCATCTGAGCTCCACACACTTCAACTCATCATCACATGTCTGCAGAGAGAGGTACACAGGGTGAGCAGGCCTGCAGGCTTACTTTCATTTTATGAACCTTTATTTAGAAGAACTTTCTTTCTGTACAGGGTTTAAAAAAAAAAAAATCCCTTGTGACCAACGCAGGTGTTGTATTTGAGTTTAGATCTGTTTTTCAAAATGAAACGTATGCTATTTAGCTGATTTGTTTTCTCTCATGCTAAAAACAATTTATATAATAAATGTATATAAACTGCAAACTGCACAGCTCATTTAGGAACCTCTGTAGACCCTAAGGCAGGAATCGAACTCAGATCCTGGAGGTGTGAGTCCACAGTGCTAACCACTAAGTGCTGCCAAACTGCTCATTACACAACGTTAATTTAATTTTGTAGTTTTGCACCATTTTGGTCATTATTTCTTACATTACTGTAATTTCTGGAAAGCTTTGTGGAGTGGTGCACCAGAAACCATCTGCTCCTAAACTGCTTATAAAAACCAGTAGTGGACTTTCGGAAGTGTACAACCGTGATTAAACGTGTTACCATCCTGGGTGAGGAGGTTGGGGTTGTGGACAAGTACTACAAGTACTTGGGTGTTCACTCGAACAGCAGATTGGACTTTAGGACCAACACCGACGCTGTGTATAAGAAGGGGTTGGGCAGACTTTATCTTCTGAGGAACCTCAGGTCTTTCAATGTAGTGCTGGGGTCAGCTGGGGGAGCAGCATCAGTGCCAAGGATGCAGGCAAGATAAATAAAATCATTTGCAAGGCTGAACAAATAATCAGATACAAACTGAACAGGTTGGAGATAATGGGGGACAACAGATCATTGAACAAACTCCTGTCAATCATGGAAAATCCATCCCGCCCACTACATGATCGCATATAGAGGCAGTGGAGTTCAGGTTCGCTGTCAGAAAGAACGGTTCAGGAAATCATTCCTATCATTCACCATTGCACTGTACAACCACTCACCTCATGTGATAGAAGACTATATGCGCTGTCCTTTTACGCACACTGACATTTTGCACATTTCATCTGTTTTTCTTTTTTTTATTTGCATTTTTTTTCTGTAGAGCATCTGCAATACTGTATTAATTTATATATGTTTTTTTTTTTTGCCTCCACCTTACTACTGTTTGTTTAACCTGCTGCTGGTGTAACACAATAATTTCCCTCACAGGATCAATAAAGTCTATCTATCCATCTATCCATTTATCTATCTATCTATCTATACTGACATATTAACAAAATGGCATCCATAAACATCTTTATGCAGCACTACAGAAAAGTTGGAGTGTTTTCCATCCCCTCTGCTGCCAAGGGTGTGTGATCTGCCATAGGGCTTTACAGCACAAGCTCGAACCCATCCACTGTATTTTGATAATGTAAAATGTGTACCAGATATTTGTAATGTCGTTTGCTTCCAAATAAGGACAGGAGCCCTTCAGTGCTGAGAGCTGAGACCTTCGCTTCACCTTCTGCTCGCCGTTTCCCTCTGGACCTCACCTGCACAGAGCCAGTAAAGTCATACACCAATCACCAAGATCCCAGAAGCTAAACAAGCGTAACAGATGAGGCAGATGAGTATAATAACACTGCTAAAGTGTCACTGACCTCCTGAGTACGTTCGAGAGGGTTGATTTCCGAAGCTGGGCTGCAGGGGATGCTCTGGTTGTTCGGTCCAGTGATCTCCAGCAGGTACAGGAGCCCCTTGCCTTCTTTATTCTCCTTCGGCCACTGGATGTTGAGGGTCGCGGAGGCGAAGGACTTTAGAGGCCGACCCATGTTACTGATCTGAAGTCACACAAATACGCAAATACATAGACTGTTTAACTATTGTTAAATAAAAGACATCGGTAACACAGGTGTTGATGCATCCATCCATCCATCTATTCCATCTTTAGTTACTGTTTTGTCCTGGACAGAAAGTCTAATCATTGGCAAAAGAGTTGGTTTGAAGAGGTTGCTATAGCCTCAAATACATTAGACTATTTACTTGGGTAATAATTTGATGAGATAATGTGATTTTCATTTGAATTGAACAGGGTTCATTCTAACTGCAAAAAGAAGCTTGAAAAAGATGGTCAACTGGTTCTGTTTAGTAAAAATCTGTTAGACGTAAACAATTAACTAAATATTATTTTTAAAGAATTAAATAATAAATCTACAAGGGGCGTTCAAGGCGTTTGCACAAGACTCCAAGCACAAAAAGTTGCTCGGCGTCCACTACAGTCGTTTTGGTGAACATTCAGCGAGTGAAACCCTTGATCTTGAAAGTTGATGGATAACTTGTCACCAATTTGCGGAAGAGACGCTATATGTCAGCGGGAATTGTACACACAATCTTTCACCAACACGATTTGCCCATTACAGGAATTCAACTGGGAGTTATTTTCACATCCCCCTTATAGTCCTGACCTCACTCCAAGCCATTTCCACATGTTTGAGCTATTAAAGGAGTTCCTGGGAGGCCAGCGTTTCAGAAGAGAAGCAAGCAGTTTGATCATGGCTTCAGCGTACTGAGAAAACTTTCTACCTTGATGGTATCCAAGCGCTAGTGAAACGCTATTAGCTGGAGGTAAGTGCATTAGTGTAGCAGGGGATTATACATGAAGGGAGTTTTTAACTCGTATAACTGTGTTCTGTTATTCTGTTATACAAACTTGAACACAACTTATAATATTTGAATAGGTGAAAAGGTTTAAATACAATTCTGATGTGGTTTATGGAAGTTATTTAAAACCAATAAATAAATCCCTAGCTACAAATATTTATAAGTTGCCTAAAGTAAGGGATTTTAAAAGCGTTATGGACATACTGTAAACTCGTACTGCACAGGTTCTCCGATCTCCTCATTCGATTTGTTCTTCCCTTTTTCTGAATAGTACAGCTGAGAAGGTTTGGCCAGGCTGCAGAAACAAAACAGAGTATAACGTACTGGAAGAGGTGTGTAATCCTGTGGAGGCATGTTTACACAAGGAGAGGCAGGTGACACAAGAGCACGCTGTTTTGCATGAGCGTTATAATGAGCAGAAATCTATACAAAATACTATGCAAAATAATTTTTGAGGATTTTATTTGCTATAATGGACAGTTTGACTCACCCAAACACTTGCAGATACAGCTCAAAGAAAACTTGTGCCTCTGCAACAATTTCTGAAATATTTTGCACACTGATCCTATAGCAAAGAAAATAATAATAACAACAACAACAATAATAATAATAACAATAATAAAAATAATACACAAACTTGAGCTTATGCATGAATATAGTGATGATTTCAAATGGTATTGACTGAGCAAAAATGTATCTAAAGCATAATGCCCAGAATGATACACATTCCTGAACATATTACAGATAAAGACAAAAGTTTGCACACCCTTGTGCAAATTTTTTATATATATAAAAACAAGACAATAATCCACAATGCAAAACAAAATTGATCCAGAAGCCCTCAAGTCATCTGTAGAGCGTCTTTTTATCGATACACTATATTGACAAAGCAGGGTCCATAAAGAAAATCTACTGCCTTTTTAAAGCTACTTTTAAATGCAATAACATAGACATCACTTCTTACGTCTGGAGGTTCAGGGTCACGTTGACGTCCGTTATGCTTGGGGTTAGACGATCAGTGTTTAGCAAGAGATAAAATGTTACCTAGGGAAAAAAAATTCTTAAATAAGCAAAATAGGACGAAGGAAATAAACATATGGTGGGGCAAAAAAGTAGTTAGTCAGCCATCAATTGTGCAAGTTCTCTCACTTAAAAAGATAAGAGAGGCCTGTAATTTTCATCATAGGTATACCTCAACTATAGTATGAGGGACAAAATAAGAAAAAAAAAAAATCAGAAAATCTAATTGTAGGATTTATAAAGAATTTATTTGCAAATTATGGTGGAAAATAAGTGTTTGGTCAATAACAAAATTTCATCTCAGTACTTTGTTAT
>JAQQZT010000002.1:4114364-4125559 GCA_030068275.1 Clarias platycephalus
GTGTGTGTGTGTGTGTGTGTGTGTGTGTGTGTGTGTGTGTGTGTGTGTGTGTGTGTGTGTGTGTGTGTGTGAATGACTTTAGCTGACATACGAGTTTTTCACAGATTGGGTCATCTGCGTGATGACCACATGCTTATCAGACTATTGTATACCCCTTCAAGCCTTTAGTTAACATTTGTTTCTAAAAATGTAAAATAGGAAGATAAAAAAATATGATCATATATTTACTATCTAAATATATATATTATTTAAAAAAAAGAATTTTAATTAAAATATTCATTTGGTGGACGATGATGGGAACCACACTTACAGTACTTTGTCTTTACTTCTGTATTTGTTGATCTGAAGGTTAACATTAATTTTGCTGAAACATGATGATCATTCAAATTATTATTTTTACTTAAATATTTTTCACTTTGTTTAAAAAAATTAAATGCTTAAAACTTGTTGCAAATTACAATTTGTAAATTTGTTCAACTAAACAAGGTTTGGGTAACCCTATTCAAAGATCTAGGGTTATTAGTCACCAGAAACGTTTATATGCTGATATAGTGTTTTTTAAAAAGTGACCAAACTCCAGTCACTGGATGCAAAATGCGAGGGTCGGGTCAGGAAGGACATCCGCCGTAAAACCTGTGCCAAGCTTGTGTGTGCGGACCAGATAGTCAACCCCTTGCCGGGAGCAGCTGAAAGAACAACAACAACGACAAATAACATTTACAGAAAGATAAATAAAAACTTTTAACATGTTTAAATTTTGATCACACCTATTGTGTTCATTTAGGCATTAGAAGCATTGATTATAATTATTAATAGACTGCCAATGACATCATATCATTGTACAGACAGAAAAAAAATGGATTAAAAAAAATATTTCTATTTTAAATATTCTTCTTAAAACTTTGTAGTATTATTCACTTAATTGATATTTTATTTGGTTAAATATATAAATCAAATCGTAAAACAGATTGCTTAAATACTGAACTCAGGGTCGCAAAATACAATTTTGATAAAAACAGGTCTGACATGAAAAAAAAGATAGTGTACACCTCATTTCCTTAGTTGTTTCTGATGACTATCTGATGTTTTCTTCTCTTTTTTGTGTGTTTCATTTCCTATTTGGAGAGGATTTAAAAGGTGTGAATGGAAGAAAAATTGAAGGAGGAGCCACATTCTACTGACAGCTTTTAAATATAAAAATACACAAAAAGTCTGTGATGTCAAATATTGACATCATAAATTCTGGCACTATGTGACATGTATTGAGTTTGACCAATTGAACAAGAGGACATGCTGTAGACAGGGCACAGACTAAAGATGAGGTTAATGCGGGTGGTGTGGATTACAGCGCTATATTTTATTAAAAATGGTAAGTGTACTTGATGTTGTATGTTTTTCATAGAAATTGGTTATAAGACACAAAAGGACACGAATACATTTGTTGACCTTAGTGTCATAAGGTTGACTGACTGAAGAGAAGTTTTAAGGTAGGGGACAATAAACGTTGACCTTCAATCTAATATGCTATATATCATAAAATACTGAAAGGTTTGTGTATTCAACAAGACCAACACTTATTATCGATGGTCGAACACAGATAAATCCTTATTATTCTGCAAAATCAAATATGTTTTGTTTTTGTAAACTTTTATCTGATTGTCCATTAAATAACTAATAAATGTCAATCAACTCAGCAGAAAATATATTTTGATTCTATTAAGGCTGCATTTGGACCACGTCGTACTGTATGCATTTTAATTATTTTCATTTCCCAGAATCTACTCTCACGGTTTAATATCTACAAGATAACGCTTTCTATTTAGTTTAGTCTTAGGTTTTGTCTCGTCAAGGATTTTTATCTTAAAATTTAGTTTTAAGAAAATTTACTTAATGTACATCAAAACAATATATTTTTGTATTCAACCACAAAAACACCAGCTGACCATCAGTCCTAGCAAACCATGTAGCTTGCTACAATTTTTACAATATGCTAAGTTTTTCTATTGTAACCACAATATTAGCTTTCCAATGTGTTGAAGACTTTCTAGTTTGACAGAACAGCCAGCAAGTGTAGTAAACCCACTTTTTATTTTACTTCTCTAAAGCATTTGTTTTATTTTATTATACCTATCGTAATACGTATGTATTATACTGTAGGTGAAATAAAGTTTTGGTGCATTTCTTCAAATCTTGATATTAGGTTCTGCACAGACAGATGATGTCACTCAGTCGAATCCACTGATCGCTGCTGATGTTGGACAGAACGTGACTCTGCACTGCGTTCGACTGCAAGAAGATACCTCCGGATCCTTCGTTTGGTACCAGCAAAAAGTCGGATATAAACCTCGTGTAATACTCTCAGTGCAACATGAATCGGCCAGCTATGAAAATGAGTTCAAGCCACCAAGATTCAGCATCAAGAAAGAAAAAAAGAGCTGCGATTTAAGAATCACTAATGTGGAACCATCAGATGAAGCCATGTATTACTGTGGATATAGAAAATTTTTAACAAGGTTTGGAAATGGAACATTTTTATCTGTGAAAGGTAAGAATGTTTACTGTATACACACAACTTATTTATTTTAATGAAGTTCAAGTTGTGACTTAAACTGTGGAAAATTATTACATTTTAAATATGGTTAAATGGTTAAATACAAAATCTAAATAATTAAATGAAATGTTGAAATAACGAGCAGTCAGTAATGAGATATTAAATAAAAATGACAACATGGCACTTAATTTTTTATAACTTGCACTACAAATCTGTGCTAATTAACTTATTAGTTAATCTAATTTAGTGATTGGCAGCGCGGTGGCATAGTGATTAGCACTGTCGGAAATAAATGCATGGGTCACCATTGGTCTCCGCAGTCCCTATAGTTGGTCTCCAGAAGTTCTAGATGGATGGATAGATTGATTCAGCGTACTGCAGTAAAACATCATGAATTATTTGATGCAGGATTTTATCCAGCATATGTCCATATACATATGGACATCTATTAATTGTATTTAACACGTAATTTGTTATTTCTTTTAAAAAAAAATTAAGTAATACAAAACATTATGTAAAGTCATCCTTACTTTAGTGTGCCATATAGAACATACTGTATTAAACTTGATTGCACTAAGTTAGTCACATAGCTCTCAGTCCATTTATTTAATTGGTTAGTAGTGTGTTGTCAATTTATGTGCGTAATCTATGTAATATAATAATATAATTCATGGACCATAGGTACTACAAAGGTGCAAGTATACAGTATGTATATAAATGTCAAATCTAATACATCTATATTACACTGATCAGATGGTGAAGATGTAAAAGTCTCTGTGTTCCAGAGCAGTGTGTTGGACTCGGTTCCTGCAGGAGCGTCAGTGACTCTGCAGTGCTCGGTTCTCTCTGAGAGCAATACTTCTCCAAGAACATCCTCAGCCTCAATGATACTGGGACTTACTACTGCGCTGTGGCCGCGTGCGGGAAGATCATTTTTGGGAACGGGGCACGAGTACAACTGGGTAAGACGTATGTTTTTTGGTTATTAAACAAAGTACACAGTAGTGTTTTATCTGCATCTTTAATTTATCTGTAATTATTGCAGGACAATAATTTGACCTTTCTGAAACAGAGTAACATATTTGCCACTGCAACAGGATATGTCTTCTGACTTGGTTGTTTAAGAAATGTGAAGCTCATGTTTTTGCATCTGTTAGAGTTAAATAACGTATTGCAGCTGACTCATATTAATCACTGCAGTCATTATCCAGTGGAAGCCTCTTAGCCTCCTTGCTTATTCAAATCCAGGTGGTGACTTTTTTTGGCTGGGCGGTGTATATAAATCAGGTCAATGTATTACAGTCAATGTCACCACTTACTGACAGATCAATGGTACTTTTTAAAACTGCTTTTATTCTACTATATACAGTATTATGCATCTTGAGCCCCCTCTCATTTCTTAATATTTTGCTTCCAAAGAGCCAGACATTCTTGTATCCTCAATGTAAGCTTAAGAAACAGTTCTCCAGACTTCCTAAAGAACATTATTGGCTCATTTTCAGTCAAACAGGTGAAGATGATGACAGATGATTAGTTTACTGCTGATGCTGAGTGGTTAAACTAGCCTGTTAAACTGTAAGACATTTGTTCCCCCCTTTATTATTTAAGCAAGGCAAGGCCAATTTTAATTATATAGCACAATTTTAACACAACTGTAGATTAGCCAAAGTGCTTTACAATAAAAGGAATAAAAAATAAAACATGTATTAAAAAATAATTAATAAATAATAATAATAATAATAATAATAATAATAATAATAATAATAATAATAATTAATAAATACACACAACATGAATTTAACACCAATTCAACTATTTCTGTACATTCACACAATCAGTCAATGCTAGAGAGTAAATAAAAGTCTTTAAGCTGGATTTTAAAGCATCCGATGATGGAGAGGCTCTGATTTAATTAACATAGATGTTGCAGAAATTCCCAGATAAAATATGGAATCAGTTATTGTTTGAGATTTGATACCTGTGCCATACATTGTGATCTTTACTGCTAAATCTCAGCAAAATCCATAAAGAAAAATAAAACGTTAAATCAAACAATATTTGAATAATATCTGAGTTCATGTCTATTTGTTATAGTAGTTTTGTAATTGTGATATTTCCCGTGTGACAGAGAGCTCTGGGGATCCTGCCGTGGTTAGCCTTGCTGTAGCTTTAGGAGTGTGTGTGGTTGTGATCATTGCTTTGATCTTTGTCCTGACCCGTAAAACAGGAAACTGTGAACGACGCATGGGTAAGTTTACATCCTGGCTATATTATAGCGAAAAACTATAATATTAGTAGATTATGTCAATTACATGAAATGAGTCGTACGTTAATTTCTTACACTGGGTTATTCATGACTGCATTCATGTGGATGTTAAAAAGCAAGAAGAGTTACTGCGCAGCACATACCAAAATCTTTTATTTCTCTTACACCATAACATTCGCCAGTGATTATCATGTCTATTAACGAAAGAGTGAAATCGTCCTATAGTTACATTAAATGTTGTGGACCAACAGTAAATCCAGTTATCACTTACATTATAACAGCTAAAGATATGCAATAAAAGTAAAAAAAAAAAAAAATCTGGACAAAGAAAAGTCCTCATTTGTCAAAATGTTTCCCATGCAGACACATTAAAGTTACAGGTATAGCTCTCACTGTAGAGTGCTGGAGACTCCTTCCATAAATATTATAAAATCACCTTAAAAGATAATGATTCAAACAAAACATTTTCCAATGAAAATTATTTTTTAAAAATGTAGAACATTTAGAACATCTGCTACACACTTCCCTATTGCATGATTTGCTAATGCATTGTATTAAATTCACCATAATCAGTAATCATTACTATCAGAGCTGTTTTTAAAAACAATTAATCGACATCTGAAAATAGAAAGTAAAGAAACAATAAAGTAAAATTGAAGTGGGTCAAGTAATAAAATGTTTTTTTTTCTTCTTTACAGTGAGATTAAAACAAGATTCTGCAAAAGACAAGACCCTCAATCAGGTAAATATTCCGTATATACGATTTGATTTATTATTGCGCTGAAAATCGAATTATTCAGACCATACAATCTTATCATTTCTATTTCATCTATTCCATCCCTGCAGGACGGTGACAATGGGGAGCTGAATTACGCTGCCTTACATATTAATGAGAGGAGAACCAAAAGAGGACAAATTAGGAAAGATCAACCCCAGGATGTTATATATTCTGATGTCCAATGTCCTTCTGTAACTTAGATTTGATCTGTAAACTGATACAATGTCACTAGTCCTGGTATCAGGTTTTATTTTTACTATAGATATATATTTTTGCGAATGATTGTTAAGGCTGAATTTTAACTCAATGCTGAATGATGTAAAAAATCTGAAAATCATTGAAACACTGGTTCTGTTAAGGAATTATAATAATTATTATTTTTAATCAATATTTTTGTCATTTTTGACATTCAGATGGCTCTGTAGTGTGTGTGCTTGTACAAACAAACAAACAAAAAAACATGAGAAAAATGTTTCTGCTTTTTGTCCTTTTTTTTTTTTTTTACAAAGAATTTAGCACTGGTCAGGTTTGAAACAAGCCCATTAGATTTTGCTCCTAATGTGACCTCATTTGCGAAGATACCACCCACCCCATAGTCTCATGTTGCTCAGGTCTGCTGTTCTCTGGTGAGGTGTGTCTGGGCAGTAACACATTTACACAGACACTAAAATGATGTATAAAGGATTAACACTTTGGGGGAGCTCTGAGACCTGTGTTTCCTGTGTTACAATATGGGGCCACCAGAACAGCTCAGAGTCATACTGTAGAGTTCACAAAACCTCTGAAGTGTGCAGTGGTACTGTATCTGGAACCAAGATGTTTGCAGCAGATCTTTTAAGTCCTGTAAGTTGCGAGGCAGTGCCTCAATGGATCGGACTTCTTCGCCCAGCACATCCTACAGATGCTTGATAAGATTTAGATCTGCAATGTTTGGACATATATTCTATGTTATGTTCCTCAAAGTATTTCTGAACAATTTCTGCCGTGTGGCGAGACGCATTATCCTCCTGAAAGAGGCCACTGCCGTTATACAATATCATGGGCAGGAATGAGTGTACAGTATTTGGTATGCAACTATTTGTAGGTATTGGTGTGTGTGTGTCATAGTAACATCCACATGAATGAACACTTTACACTGACTCTGCCAGCTTGCCTTCTTACCATAGTGCATTCTGCTGGTATCACTTCCCAGGTAAGCAATGCACACACACCCATCAATCTACATTACAGTATGTAAATCATTATGTGATTCATCAGACCAGGCCACCTTCTTCCTTTGCTCTGTGGGTTAGTTCTGATGCCCACGTGCTCATTGTGGGTACTTTTGTTAGAGGACATGGGGTCTGCATGGGAACTCATGGGTTCATTACTTGGACCAAAACACATCATGCTGTGATGCCCTGAGTATTCTGACATCTTTCTATTAGAATTAGTATTACTATTTATAGCTTATTGTGCTACAGTAGCTTTTTTGTGGGCTCAGACCAGACATGATACCCTTACTATCCACGTGCATTACTTATCATGGGCCAACCATTTATTCTTTCCTGAACCACACGACCTGCTATTTTGGAAATGGTCTGAACCAGCTGTTTAATCATCACCACTGATAGGATGTCTTTGTCCAGGACATCCTGATGCTTGATCAGATTGAAATCTGCAATGATGAGACAACACCTTATATTCTATGTTATGTTCCCCAAACCATTTCTAAAATGTTTCCATTTCTGCTTTGTGGCATGGTGCATTATCCTCCTGAAAGACGCCACTGTTGTTATACAATATCACTAACAGGAAGCGGTGTATTTTGGTCTGTAACAATTTGTACAGTAGGTAGTGGTGCTGGTCAAAGTAACATCCACATGAAGGGCAGGACCCAATGTTTCACAGCAGAACAAAGTCATTCAGATCTGTTTTGCCTTCAAAGACATCAACTTCAAGAGATGACATGTCTTTCTCCTCATCACCACTTGATAGCTGCCATTATATTCATTTCAACTGTCATTGATTTAATCTTATTGTAACAGAACATTAAAAGGATGTTCTCTAGTCAGGTTTGTTGTTGTTGACTTTTATCTTACATTAACTATATACTGTATAATGTAATTTATATATTCCATCCATCTATCTAGGAACATCTGTAGTCCAACTAGGGACCATGGAGGCCAATGCTGATTACCGTTGTATTTATTCTCAATTTATGCCATGTTAGGACCTCTGGTCAATGTTCACACACGCAGTCACACATACTAAGAGCAATTTGGGAAACCAGTAAGCCTAACCTGCATGTCATTGGACAATGTCATTTTGGGGATATTCTGCAAAAGCATTAAAATTCACAATGTTAGCCATAATTGTCAAAAGTTCATCAAATAAAATCATTAATAGCAATAATTATATAATTAATATTAGATGAATGGCAATTATTATAATATTAATATAATGCCATTGTCAATATGAAAGTTTATTTAACTGTTTATTTAACAAGTTAAACACTACAGTACAAAAAAAGTGGAATTTAAATTTGAACACTTTAGATAAAAACTTACATAATTTCCTGAGCTGTCAGTGTATTAGTTTGTTTTTTATCTAAAATCTTAAAAACACAACTTTGCAATTTTAGATTTAAAAAAACTGCTTAGATTTACTTTTACTTTACTTTTTAATTGACTTAACAGCCCGATGCACGAACACACACATGCACACAAAACGATATTTAATGGACGTGCACCTATTTTCTTTATTTTATTTTTAATATTATTTTTAAGTAGATTCAGGGTTTTTTTTGTTTGTTTGTTTGTTTTTTTGTTTTTTTCTGGTAGGAGGGGCCACATTCAGTTATCTATTGATGTTATCTCTCGAGCCTAGATCGTCTGTGGAAATTCCTGTGGTTTCACGTCATAACCCTTGTGCACAAAGTGAGATGTGGCCAGTTTGACCATCTAACAGTGTAGTAAGAGGAGGCATGCTGCACACACACCTCAGACTGAAGATGCTCACACTGATGTGGATTATAGCAATGCTTTTTGATAAAACTGGTAAGTGTGCGGGTCTTTTTTTAATCATATGTAGTATATCTTGCTGTAATAAGGATCATTGTTCAGGATATTTAAAAAAAAGAGCTCGGTTAAAAAGAGCATCTAGAATATAATAGTATTATTATACTGAACTGCACATTTATTAGGTGATTATGTATTGCTGGGAAAATAAACACTACCTTCAAACACAGCTGGGACATCTCTCTCAAAATTATTAGCTAGGATTTTTTTAAGGAATAAAACATTATATTAATACCTCAAATATGTATTTGTGTTATAGTGGAATAAATTTAATATACATTTCTTTATGTTTCCTGTTTTTTTACTCCAAACAGCAGATTCAACAGATGCAAAGAATCAACCAAACTCAGTGATCACTGCTCGTACCGGTGATAATGTGATTCTACACTGTTTTCGTCCGAGAGAGGAGAACAATGATGACATCGCTTGGTACAAGCAAGAAGTAGGACACAAGCCTCGTGTAATGGTCAGAGTTCTTCAGAAACCAAAATATGAAGATGAGTTCAATTCTTCAAGATTCAGCATCGAGAAAGAAAAAATGAGCTGCCATTTAAAAATCTCTAATGTGCAACCATCTGATGAAGCCATGTATTACTGTGGATTTAGAGAGTTTTTTACAAGGTATAGAAATGGAACATTTTTATCAGTAACAGGTGAGAATTTCACATCCATAGCTGAACTATTTAATTTTCATATAAAAATAAAATTTAAGGCTGTGTTTTCAGGTGCATTTGTTCCCATTATTATAATGGTCTCAGATTTAGGGGGTGAAAAAATGCTCTTCCACCATCTATATTACACTGAACAGGTGATGAAGATGTAAAAGTCTCCGTGTTCCAGAGCAGTGTGTTGGACTCGGTTCCTGCAGGAGCGTCAGTGACTCTGCAGTGCTCGGTTCTCTCTGAGAGCAGAGCAGCAGAACTCCAAGTGCTCTGGTTCAGAGCTGCTCCACCACAATCCCATCCTCAAATCATTTACACTCATCACAACAGCAGCCATCAGTGTGAGAGCAGCTCGTCTCCACACACCTGTGTGTACAACTTCTCCAAGAACATCCTCAGCCTCAATGATACTGGAAGTTACTACTGCGCTGTGGCCGCGTGTGGGAAGATCATTTTTGGGAACGGGACACGAGTACAACTGGGTAAAAAAAAATTTTTTAATAAAGTACAATGTGTTTTTATTATTTGGCTGATAAATTATATGAGGACATCTGATAGGTTCTGCCATAATTTTAATTGCATAATTACAATTATTATTTTTTATTTCAAAACCTTCATCTAAATTTTACATTCTGTCTCATTTTTATTTATTACTTATTATTTTATATATCTTATATATACTTATTAAGTAAATTTATTATACAAAAACCTGAACGCAACAATGTGTCTAATGAAAGTGTTCTTCCAATAAGTGTCTTAATATCAGATTTTCAAAACTGTTGCAATTTGTTTGCATTTTTTTTAAATGTGTGATAATTTATGTAATTCATTTGCAGTTGTAAGAGTTTTGAACACTAATAGAATTATCATTGTGTTGTTTTATTTCTTGCAATATTGTGATTATTTTCTTGTATAACAGAGAAATCTGTGGATCCTGTAGTGATCTGCCTCGCTCTAGTTTTGGGTGTGTGTGTCATCGTGATCTTTGCATTGATAGTTGTTGTAACTAATAAAGACAGAAACATGAGTAAGTCTGCATTATTACTATTATTTAAGTTATTTATTACTATAGGCTATTATGATAGTAGATTATTGCCACTGATCACTTATTCGATATTCTGATCTGGTGTGAAACAGAGTTAAAACCATAAAGTTGATTATTTTCCAGTAACCGAATATCCTAAAGTGCTTTTGCAATAAATAGATTTTTAATTTATTATATTCTGACATCAACTTACTTAAACGTTACATCCAATGATATGAAACATTGTTACCACAGAAACAATTAGAGATTATAACTAGCACATCGATTTACACCTGTGATTTGTAGATGCGCTACTGTCGCAATTATGTTTCACTGTAGAGATGCACTGTGATTAAATACATATTTAAATATTACATAATTTTGTCTGTAGTGAGACTCAAACAAGGTTCTGTGATAGACAAGACCCTCAATCAGGTAAATATATAGCATACGTATATAAGGTTTATCTACTTTAAAATATTTACTCTAAAAGTGTAATAACTATACAGTATATTCTAATCATTTCAAATCTATATCTACAGGATGGTGACAATATGGAGATGAATTACGCTGCTTTACATTTCAGTGAGAGGGGAACCAAAAGAGGAAGAACAAAGAAACACCAATCGCAAGATGTTATATATTCTGATGTGCGAAATCCTACTGTAACTTAAATTTGATTTGTAAACATATATATTGCCACTATATTCTGTGGTTAATTTCATCAAATACAATCATTAATAACAGCAATTATATATTTAATATTATATGAATAACAATTATTATATACTCAGCAAAAAAAGAAACGCCCCTTTTTCAGGACTGTGTATTTCAACAATAATGTTGTAAAAATCC
>JAQQZT010000002.1:4141107-4154342 GCA_030068275.1 Clarias platycephalus
GTGTGAGAGCGGCTCTTCTACACACACCTGTGTGTACAACTTCTCCAAGAACATCATCAGCCTCAATGATACTGGGATTTACTACTGCGCTGTGGCCGTGTGTGGGAAGATCATTTTTGGGAACGGGACACAAGTACAACTGGGTAAGAAATATGATGTTTTGTAAATAAAGCATATTTCTTTGTTTTTTCGCTATTTACTTGAATCAGGCCCTTTATTAAATTTTGGGACAATGATGTCTAATTACAAATATGTAAATTTTACATCTCAAAATATACATCTCAGTTCATCAATGAAGAAAAAGTATTGGTTTGGTATGGAGGTAACCACTTGTGTAACTGTGGAATAGATTATAATTCTCAGCAGGAAAAGTCAAGATTTCTATATCTGCAACAATTTGGATTGTTATGATTTATTTGCATCCCAATTCAAAAATAATGCATAGTGTTTGATTAGTGTGTAAATTATATGATTAGTTGTAAAATTGTACAGTTAAAATTGTTATAATGGGCTTTTTTAAAACAGTATTGATATCATGATATTTCCTGTGTGACAGAGAGATCTGTGGATCCTGTAGTGATCTGCCTCACTGTAGCTTTGGGAGTGTGTGTCATCGTGATCTTTGCATTAATGTTTGTCGTAACCCGTAAAGAAAGAGACAGGGGTAAGTCTATTTATGACAATTATTAAAGTTATTATTATACTGGGTGTTTATTATACTAGCTGAAGTACATGTCATTGTAAAGAGTTTGTAGAAATATTTTAAAGGTTAAAGCTATCTTTAATGTGATCTTTGATCTTTAATGTAATCAGTGATATTATTATTATTTCAGGTTGAAGCCCATGTACATGTCTGACTGTCTTTCTGTACAGCAGAACTCTCTGTCTAACTTATTAATACAAATAAATCATATTCTGTAAGGTTGAGTTTACGCCTTGTTTACACTAAGTTGTAGTTTTTTCGTCGTCAGACAAATACACTCCCGTTCGGTAATCAGAGAGTGAATCACAGATGAAATGACAAAATGACAAAAAGCAGATCAATATCAATATCTATAATCTATTAAAGTAGATTAATATCCGTTGGTGCAGGTGTTTGTTTACATTGAGCATTCATTTATGGCTGGACAGACATACAAACAAACATACAAAGTTTTGGGTCCTCCACAGTATGAACTGTAAAGCTATCGTTGAAAGAGTGAGTTCAGACAAATGTACAGAGAAAATCTTTTCACTAGGACTAGTTTCGGGTCCTCCATATTCTGCGATGATAATATCCTGTTATATTCAGATGTGCGACGTCCTACTGTAACTCAGATTTGATCTGTAAACTGACACAGTGTCACTAGTTCTGTTATCAGGTTTTTAGTTTTACTGCATACGCTTTTTATAATATGAAACGTAAATATATCATTAAAAGAGCGAGTTCTGTGCAATGTACAGAAAAAACTTTTCTTTTGTTAATATACATCCTGATAACATCCTGATGTTAGAGCATCAAAGTTGATTATTGTTTAATAACCGCATATTCTAAAATTTTGTATAATTAATATATTTTTATTTTTTTGTATTTACTGAGAGACAAATTATTAATTGTAAAAAGTTAGATGTAATTGTTACCACAGAAATGTTTACCTACTAGAACTGGTTAATTTATATAACCCTGTGATTTGAACCTGCACTTTTGTCAGAAACCTTGTTATAGGAAATTAGTTAACACTTCCTAGACATCAGAATTAAAATAAAATGCGACTGTTGATGAAAAGTATGTTTCACTATAGAGATTCAAAATGACATTCTCATTTCTATAGTGAGACTCAAGCAAGGTTCTGTGATGGAGAAGACCCTCAATAAGGTAAATATACAGCATGTAATGACTGCTTTAAAAGATTCACTCCAAAGTGTAATAACTCTATATTTTAATAATCTCATATTCATTCCTACAGGACTGTGACAACGGGGAGCTGAATTACGCTGCATTACATTTCAGTGAAAGAAAAACCAAAAGAGGAAGAACAAAGAAAGAACAACCTCAAGATGTTATATATTCAGATGTGCGACATCCTACTGTAACTTAGATTTGATGTGTAAACTGACACAGTGTCACTAGTTCTGTTATCAGGATTTCAGTTTTACTGCATATGCTTTTTATAATGTAATATAAATGTTAAGTCTTAAATGATTGAAACACAGAAACACACACAGTACACCAATCAGCCATACTATTATTACTACCCGCCTAATATTGAGTAGGTTCTTCCTTGTTTTCCAACATCTTTCTAAGGGAACCAGGATTACCGTTTAATTTAACAATTTAAGCAACAGTTGCTCTTTGATTAGATCGAAGAGCCTTCACTCTCTTTTTTTTTTCAAGTTCATGGCTAAAATGGTCACTTGCTGCCTACTCACTCACTCACTCACTCACTCACTCATCTTCTATACCGCTTTATCCTGTATTCAGGGTCGCGGGGACCTGGAGACCATCCCAAGAGACCTAGGGCGCGAGGCAGGGTACACCCTGGAAAGGGAGCCAATCCATCCCAGGGAACACACACACATACTCATACACAAATTCACACACTACGGGCAATTTGGGAACGCCAAATAGCCTAACCTGCATCTTTGACCTATGGGAGGAAACCGGAGTACCTGGAGGAAATCCATCAAGCACAGGGAGAACATGCAAACTCCATGCACACAGAGACGGGAATCGAGCCTGTACGCATATTGCTTGTATGCATACAAATCACAAATAAATTCTCTTAAATCTTGAGTGTAATATATGCCACCCACTTTCAAGCACCACTGTAAAATATTGTTAGATATTGTAACTGTAGTGATGGCTAGACAACTGGGTCAGAGCAACTCCTAAACTGCAGCTCTTGTGCCAGTTACCAGTCTGCATTGGTCAGGACCTACTGTACCAAAACTGGTCCAATAAAGGAAAACCAGTGGACCAGCGACAGGGTTATGAACGGCCAAGGCTCAGTGATGCATGTGGAGAGGGTAGCCTCGCCCGTTTAGTCCAATACAAGAAAAGAGCTATTGTAGTTCAAATTGTTGAAAAGGTTCCTCCTGGTACTGATAGAAAAGTGTCAGAAGACAATACTCAATAATAGGCAGGTGCTCATAATCTTATGGCTGATCAGTGTATTATACAGATGTAATATATACAGAGTACTGTGCAAAATGTTTTAGGCACTGGTAAAGAAATGCTGTAAAAGAATGTTTTTAAAAATATATATTTAATTGTTATTTTATCAATTTACTAAATCAAAGTGAACAAACAGAAGAAAAATCTAAATGCAATCAATATTTAGTGTGACTACCCTTTGGTTTTAAACCAACATCTATTCTTTCACTTACACACTTGTACAAAGTCATTGATTTTGTAGGGTCAAAGTCAGGTGTATGAGTAACCAATTATTGTACACCACGCAGTGCTAACGGTCATCAATTGCAATATTGCAAATTTACATTGAAATACAGTTATAAACTAAAACTGAAACAGCTGTGTATGAGGCTTAACACAGGTTGACGTACTGTACAGCCAAACTCTATTGAATCAGACTACCCGGGCCAGTCTTTGCTCCCCATGTGAATCAGTGAGCATTGGCCATCCATTATCCTTCCACCAGTTCATTGGTTTTCCTTTTTTGGATTATTTTCTGGCCACTGCAGCCCAGAAACACAGAGCACAAGAGCTGCAGTTTTGAAGTTGCTCTGACCCAGTCCTCTATCCATCATAATTTGGCCCTTTACATGCTCACTATCTTGCTATAATGGTGGCTGGAAGTGGGTGGGATGTACAGTGCTTTGTAAAGGTATTCATACCCCTTGAAATTGTCCACATTTTGTTATATAACAACCACAAACATATATTTATTTTACTGGAATTTTGTCATAGACCAACACAAAGTGTTATATTGTTAATTGAACTTCCTAACTCTACAGGTTTTCTTCTAAAATGTCCCTGTATTTGGGGAATTTATCAGATTTCAGATTTCCAATTTTTATTCATAAATAATTTTGAAAACCTTTTATTATTTTCCTTCCACTTCACAATTTTGTGCCACTTTGTGTTGTCTGTCACATAAAACCCCATTAAAGTACATTTATGTTTGTGGTTGTAACATGAAAAAATGTCAAAAAGTTCAAGGGGCATAAATATTTTTCAAGGCACTGTATTAGGCAGCAATTGAATCTTTTCTTCTGAAGTTGATGTGTTGGAAGCAGAAAAAATGGGTAAGCGCAAGGATTTGAGTAAACTTGACACAGGACAAGTGGGACAGAGCAACTAAAATACTGCAGCTCTTGTGGGATGTTCCTGGTCTGCAGTGGTCAGGACATACCAAATGTGATCCAAGGAAGGAAAATGGTGAAATGGTGACAGGGTCATTGGTGGCCAAGGCTCACTGACATGCCTGGGAAGTGAAGGCTGGCCCGTATAGTCTGATCCAATAAAAGAGCTAGTTTAGATCAAATTGAGGAAAATGTTAATGCTGATTGTGATAGAAAGGTGTCAGAACACACAGTGCATCAATGTTATGGTGGTAAAAGGGGGACCTGCAAGTGGTCATAATGTTATGGATGATCTTATATATATATATTTGGAAACCTAGTCTTGGCCTAAACTTGAGCCTAATGTGTTCATTCAAACTTTTTTTCATTCTTATTATTTAAATAATTCTACTAAAATTTTGGTATAGATTTGTATTTATTTTTGCTGTTTTGTGCGTCCTACAGTATATTCTATGGTCCTTAATCTAAAATTTTTAATTAAAGACACATTATACAGTAAAAATGTAAGGATACTTGAGATTCATGCCCATATTGGTTTCTTTCCCAAACTCTGTCCATAAAGTTGGAAGCACATAATTGCATAGAATGTCCCTTTACTGGAACTTGCACAAACATATTCTAGCATGACAATGCCCATGTGCACAAAATGATCTCTGTGAAGAGATGGTGTGTTTAGGGTGGAGTGGAGGAACTCGACTGTGCACAGAGCCCTAACCTTGACCCTACTGAACATGCTTCTACTGAACATCCTGTAAGCCTCACAGACAAACACACGGCCACCCATATCAAGTAAAGGAGAATGTGATTCCTCAGACCAGGTCACAGTTTTCGATTGATCCATGATCAAATTTTGATGGTCATATGCCAAGTATAGACACTTTCAGCAGTGGTCAGAGGTCAGCATCAGCACCCTGACCAGTCTGTGCTTACTCAGCCCCAAACACAACAAGCCGAAATTAACAGTTTGTTCTGAAAACATTTTTATTAGCCATTCACCAGTTTTCAGCAATTTCTGCTACAGCATATATTCTGTAAGATCAGAATATACTGTATGCTGTAGCAGAAATTGATACTAGCCTTCACTTCCCATGCACATCAATAAGCCTTGGGGATGCCCATGACCCTGTCACTGCTTCCCTGGCTATCCTTTCTTAGACCATTTTGGTACTGTAGGTCCTTCCTACAAGACCTGAAGTTTTGAGATGCTCAGACCCAGTCACCCTGCCAATGCAATGTGGCCCTTGTGGCAGATCTTTAAAGCACATCAACTCCACAAACTGACTGATCACTTGCTGCATTATATATGCCACCCCTTGAAAGGCAAACCCCACCGTGCCTTTTTAAACAAATATTCAATGTGATACACTTCACTTGTTGGTGAAGCTGAAAAGAAATACAGATATGATAAGGATGTGCTGCTATTAGTTTTGTTCCTGTGGTGTTATTGCTGTTCTATATCACAAAAAATATAGATTTATTTATATAACTGCTTTTCCATAAACCCCAAATACAGTTTCAACATTTGCAACTATTATAGTTTACCAGATCATGGTTTATTTTTAATTTCTGAAAATAGGTTTTAAGGCATTTTAAAGAGTTGATCTTTCTGTAATTTTAATAGAATCAAATAGAACCATTAGTAATTATGAACATAATGCCTTTGAAAAAAATAATAGTAGAGTATTATACAAAAACGGCTAGTAAAACCAGGAGTTTTAGGATGTGTATTTGATGAGTTTACATAAAATATTTAAACATAATTAACAAAATTGTCTCGGGTTACTCTGCTGTAACCCTGTTCCCTGAAAAAGCGGGAACGAGATGTGTGAAAATGCTATGGGAACATCTCTTTGTTCAAGAGGTTGTGAAGCATGAGTGTATCAAACACGCCAAATTTTGGCTTATATAACCTCGGTCAGGTGACGTCATCTGATGAGGTGCACCTGCAGGTTATAAATAGGATTGAGCCGGAAACATCCTCAGGTCTTTTTGTCGTCAAGGACCGCATTGTGTTTGCGTGTGTGTGTGTGCAAGCAAATATACAACCAAAAGAAAGAAAGTGTTAGATAACTCACCAATATGGCAGAGTTTGTTAAGAGATGCGTGCCTCTGTGTGACTCCACACTTTCTGTTTTGAGTGTTTAGGGGAAGAGCACGCTATCCTCGGGCTCCAGGCAGAGTGTGAGCACTGTTATCTCCTCCCTATTAAGGTGCTTCGCACGGCTCGCCTTCTTTAAAGAGAAACCATGAGCTGCGGCACATTCGTGGCGATCTGTCAGACGTTCATGAGACGAAATTCCCCCTTTATCTTGCACTCTCGCCGGATCCGGAAGTTTTAGCGTCCAGTTCTCAAGCGAAAGAGGCATCCTCTCTTGCTTCCGTGGAAATGGAGATAGCCACCTCAGAGCGCTCCTCTAATGATGACCGAGTGTATGAGGGGTTACTGGAAGTAGTAACACAACGATTACACCTCGACTGGGTGCAAAAAAAAAAAAAACCAAGCGCTCATAGTTAGACGACGGGTTTCTTTCGGGGGACCGTCGTTGAGGCCCCTCCCCTTCTTTGGCGACCTCCATGACGAGGAGGAATAAGTCCTATTCAACTCATGTTTTTGTGCTATTGACATCGATTTATTCGAATGCCGTTGATGCGAAAGCGCAGTTTTATATGATGATGCCCCAGATTGAAGAGACGCTTGCAGGCTATCTCTCTCCTGGGAGCTCATCCTCCCTGAAAAAGCCCACAGTTCCCACCAAGCTGTGTAGACTAACAGCTTCGTTGGTGGAAAAAGCTTTTTCAGGCAGCGGGTCAGGCTGGTGCTGCCCTGCACACTATGGCAGTTCTGCATACCAGGCTGACCTGCTGAGAGATCTGAGCACCGGCGGGTCTATAGACGACGAAGTGTTTGCGGAGCTATGCCGAGCCACAGATTTATTTCTCCGTGCCACCAACAGACGGCCCGTGCTATCGGCCGTTCTATAGCTGTCATGGTCGCCACGGAGAGACATCTGTGGCTTAACCTCACAGGCATCAAAGACAGGGATCCCGTTTTCCTCCTTGATGCCCCCATCTCACCTTCCGGCCTCTTTGGCGATGCCGTAAACACCGCCGCCACTAGGTTTCGGGATTAAAGCTCTAAGAGCAGGCCTTTGTGAATATTTCATCCCCGGCCCGAGCTCTGGAACCTTCACGTCTGGCCCCTGAGGGGGACCAACTAAGACATGCTGGTCTTCCAGCCAGCATAATTGAAACTATAATAAGTGCTAAGTCTCCCTCCACTAGAAGAACTTATGCCCTCAAATGAAGGGTATTTGAAAGTTGATGCATGGCAAAACATGTAGACCCAGTCCACTGCCGAATTGTTTCAGTAATGGACTTCCTACAAGAAAAGTTGTCCTTAGGCTTATTCCCTAGTACTCTCAGAACGTACGTAGCCACTATTTTGGCTTGTCATGTTCTGACTGAGGGGGTTGAGGGGGTAACCCTTTAGTTGCCCGCTTTATTCGTGGAGCTAAACGGTTGAGGCCGCCCACTAGAGCGACGGTCCCTTCTTGGGACTTACGATTGTGCTCAAAGGTCTGGTTGACACACCTTTCGAACCACTAGAGTCAGCGCCTGTCAGGCTTCTGACCCTTAAGATGGTTTTTCTTATGGCCATTACTTCTTTGAAGAGAATTGGAGATCTGCAGGCTTTGTCAGTCTCCCCATCCTGCCTAGACTTTGCCCCTGGGCTAGTCACAGCTATTCTGCATCCTCACCCGAACTATCTTCCGAAAGCTCCATTCTCGACCATGCACCCAGTTGTTCTTGAAGCCTTCTGTCCTCCGCCTTTTACAGCTCCGGAGCAGGAAAGACTTTACTTCCTGTGCCCAGTACGTGCTCTTCAGATTTATGTCCACCGCTCTAGCCAGTGGCATAATTCAGAGCAGCTTTTCATATGCTATGGGGGCCGCAACCGGGGGGCAACCGCCACTAGACAAACGCTGTCACATTGGGTGAGGGATGCTATTGCCCTAGCCTACGAGGCGCATGGTCACACTTCACCTCTAGGAATCAGGGCCCATTCGACCAGGGGGATTGCCTTATAAATTGCTCTGGCAAGAGGCGTACCCTTGCAGCAAGTGTGTGATGCAGCAGGTTGGTCCTCTCCACACACATTTGTCAGATTCTATAGTTTGGATGTCCATGCTACTCCAAGCTCGCGGGTCCTCAAATCAGCAACCCAAAGTTATGTCTGAGACCTCTTTGGTTATTTGCACACGCAACACAACCTTGGGGGTCCATACACTTGCAGTGCGGCGGCATTGGTATTCTCGTTTCCATAGCGCTTTCACGCAGCATCGAGTGTAGCTTTTGAAAGGGAACGTCTCGGGTTACTTTACTTTAACCCTGTTCCCTGAAAAAGCGGGAACGAGATGCTGCGTGAAAACGCTATGGAAACGAGAATGCCGCCGCACTGCTGGCGTGACTGGACGTCCTTTCAGACAAAAAATTTACCTCAGGATGTTTCTGGCTCACTCCTATTTATAACCTGCAGTTGCACCTCATCGTGTTTGATACACACATGCTTCACAACTGGTTGAAGAAAGAGATGTTCCCATAGCGTTTTCATGCAGCATCTTGTTCCCGCTTTTTCAAGAAACAGGGTTACAGCAGAGTAACCCGAGATGTTTGCGGTAGCCCGTAAAAGAAAGAGACAAGGGTATTTCTATATTATTAAATTGTCTAGACAATTATTAAACTTATATTATTACTTGTGATTATTAACTTGGATTATTTACACTGAAATATACTGAGATATAATTTTTAACATTGAAATATTTACGTATTAGAACTAGTTCATTGACATAAACATGTGATTTGTAGATGCACTATTGTCAGAAACCTTGTTATAGCAAATTAATTAACTATTGCTGTATATTGGAAGTAAAATAAAATGTGATTGTTGATTAACTGTATGTTTCACTATAGAGATGCACTGTGATTAAATAGATTTTAAATAATAAATAATCTTTCTTTTTTATCTCTGACTCAGAGAGCTCCTGCTCAAAAAAATCCAAAGCACTCATACTGTTTGTATACATACAAATCGCAAATACAATCTCATAAATCTTGAATGTAATATATGCCACCCACGTACAATCACCACTGTAAGATATTGTTAGATATTGTAACTGTAGTAATGGCTAGACGACTGGGTCAGAGCAACTCCAAAACTGCAACTCTTGTGGTAAGTTACTGGTCTGCATTGGTCAGGATCTACTGTACCAAAAGTGGTCCAATAAAGGAAAACCTGTGGACCACCAACAGGGTTATGAACGGCCAAGCTATCCGGTATCACCCAAATGAGCATGGGTTTCCTGTTGAGTCTAGTTTTGTGCTGCTGAAAGGTGAACCTCCACCCCAGTCTCAAGCCTTTTATAGACTCTAACAGGTTTTCTTCCCCTGTATTTGGCTCCATCCATCTTCCCATCAGCCCAGCTTTCCGGTCCGTGCTGAAAAACAGTATCACCACAAAATGATGCTTCCACCACCATGCACAGTGTTAGTTTTCCTCCACACATAGCATTTTGCATTTAGGCCAAAAAGTTCAACATTTTTGTCTCATCTGACCAGACCACCTTCTTCCACATCCACTGCTGTGTTCCCCACGAGGCTTGTCACAAACAGCAAATGGGACTTCTTATAGCTTTTTTTTATCAACAGTGGCTTTTTTCTTGCCACTCTTTCATGAAGGTCAGATATTTGGAGTGTCTGACTAATAGTTATCCTGTGGACAGGTTCTCCCACCTGAGCTGTAGATCTCTGTAGCTCCTCCAGAGTTACCATGGGCATCTTGACTGCTTGTCTGATTAATGCACTCCTTGCCCTGCCTGTCAGTTTAGGTAGATGGCCATGTCTTGGTAGATTTGCAGTTATATATATATATAAAAGTTTACAAGATTCTGTTTTATTTTTAATTTTTGAAAATAAACTCTAAGGCACTCCTCACTTTACTAAATCATGCATAAAAAATTAACTGAAACTTTTTAACAACAACAAAAATAAAAATAAAACCAAAAAAATGGGTTGCAAATCGACTTTTGGAAAATAATTTGTGTCTCAAGTTGTAAAAATAAATGTAATAAATTGACCGTAACGCCTGAACTGTTTTTGGATTTTCTTATTTTTTCTGATCTTCTGTCTGGATTTTCTTATTTTGTCTCTCATAGTTGAGGTATACCTATGATGAAAATTACAGGCCTCTCTCATCTTTTTAAGTGGAAGGACTTGTACAATTGGTGGCTGACTAAATACGTTTTTGCCCCACTGTATAGCCACAACTTTCAATTTAGCAATTTTAGATAAAAACAGGTCAGATGTTAATTTAGTAAACAACTAAACAAATTATTTTCTAAAATTCGATTTGCACCTAATTTTCTTGGTTTTATTTTTATTTTTGTTGTTGTTAAAAAGTTTCAGTTAATTTTGTTAGCAAGGTTTAGTAAAGTGTAACGAGGGGCCACAGTCAGTTATCTACTGATGTTATCTTTCTTGTCTAGTTCGTGTGTGGAAAATCCTGTGGTTTCACATCATAACCCTTGTGCACAAAGTGGGATGTGGCCAGTTTGACCATCTGACAGTGTAATAAGAGGAGGCATGCTGAACACACTCCTCAGACTGAAGATGCTCACACTGATGTGGATTATTGCAATGCTTTGTGAAAAAGTTGGTAAGTGTGAATGGATTTGTAGTTTTCTAATCACATATAAATTGCTGTAATAAGGATGTGGATGAAAAATTAACTGTTTGAAAATTTATTAAGTCATAATTTCTTGCTTCAAAAAAACATACTTTTAAAAAACACTTGTTTAAAGAAATACAAGATGTTATTATCACCCTGAAATATATGTACTTTACATCTACAGTATTAAAGGAGTAACAATTTAAGGGGGTATTTGTTTTTTGCTTTTACTCCTAACAGTAGACTCTACACAGACAAAGGGAGTAAATCAACCAAACCCCGTGATCACTGCTGCTGTTGGTGATAACGTGACTCTGCACTGCTTTCAACTGGGAGAGCAGAACACTGATGCCATCATTTGGTACAAGCAAAAAGTAGGACACAAGCCTTGTGTAATGGTTACAGTTTTAGGGGAACCCAAATATGAAGATGAGTTTAAGCCACCAAAATTCAACATCAAAAAAGAAACAAAGAGCTGCCATTTAAAAATCTCTAATGTGGATCCATCAGATGAAGCCATGTATTACTGTGGATTTAGAGATTTTTTAACACATTTTGGAAATGGAACGTTTTTAGCAGTGACGGGTGAGAATTTTATATGCATGGCTAGTTTTAAATTTTTAATTAGCTCATTATTTTTTGTAAACATACATTATTCTGTTTTAAGGTGTATATTCCATTCTTCTGTCCATCCAACGCATAATAATCATCTGGCATTGAAAATAAGTTAGGTACAGTAGCTCTTACTCTCTCTATATTACACTAAACAGGTGAGGAAGATGTTAAAGTCTCCGTGTTCCAGAGCAGTGTGTTGGACTCGGTTCCTGCCGGAGCGTCAGTGACTCTGCAGTGCTCGGTTCTCTCTGAGAGCAGAGCAGCAGAACTCCAAGTGCTCTGGTTCAGAGCTGCTCCACCACAATCCCATCCTCAAATCATTTACACTCATCACAACAGCAGCCATCAGTGTGAGAGCGGCTCTTCTACACACACCTGTGTGTACAACTTCTCCAAGAACATCATCAGCCTCAATGATACTGGGACTTACTACTGCGCTGTGGCCGCGTGTGGGAAGATCATTTTTGGGAGCGGGACACGAGTACAACTGGGTAAGGAATATGATTACTCAGTTCATAACTTTAAAATTATTGCTTTAGCAAAGACGTCACCACTGGTGTAACTGTGGAATAATTGTCAGCAGTGAAGTCTAGGAATTAAGATTTCTATATCTGCAACAATTTAAATTGTTTTTATTTTATTTGCATCCCAATTTTTAAATAGTGCATATTGTGTAATTAGTGTGTGAATTATGTGATTAGTTGTAAAATTGTAAAGTTAATATTAATATAATGTTGATATAATATTTTCCGTGTGACAGAGAGATCTGTGGATCCTGTAGTGATCTCGCTCACTGTAGCTTTGGGAGTTTGTGTCATCGTGATCTTTGCATTGATGTTTGTTGTAACCCGTAAAGAAAGAGATATGGGTAAGTCTACGGTATATTATGACAATTACTAAAGTTATTATATTATTACTTGTGATTATTAACCTGGATTATTTCCACTGAAATATACTGAGATATAATTTTTACCATAGAAATAATTACCTACTAGAACTGGTTCATTGATATAAACCTGAAATAAGTAGCTGCACTATTTTCAAAAAACCTGTTATAGAAAATTCATTCCTAGACATCAGAATTAAAATAAAATGTGAATGTTGATGAAAAGTATGTTTCACTATAGAGATGCACTGTGATTAAATAGATTTTTTTTTAATGTCATTCTCTTTTCTATAGTGAAACTTAAAGGTTCTATGATGAAGAAAACCCTCAATCAGGTAAATATATAGCATATGTAATGACTGCTTTAAAAGATTCAGTCCAGAGTGTAATAATTTTATATTCTAATAATCTCATATTCATTCCTACAGGACTGTGACAACGCGGAGCTGAATTACGCTGCATTAAATTTCAGTGAAAGAAAAACCAAAAGAGGAAGAACAAAGAAAGAACAACCTCAAGATGTTATATATTCAGATGTACGAGGTCCTTCTGTAACTTAGATTTGATTTGTCATCTGAATTGGTGTCATTAGTTCTGTTATAAGGCTTACATACATTTTTACTGCGTATGTTTTTTGTTATAGATTGTTCAGGCTGATTTACACTAAAATCTTAATGTTGTAGAAGTCTTAAATAATTTAAACATGCA
>JAQQZT010000002.1:4184679-4201568 GCA_030068275.1 Clarias platycephalus
TTTATTTAAAATAGCATAAGCATCATGGGTTGTGTATTGAGTGATTTAAAAAAATCTGTTTTATTAATCGTTTTTTTTACCACATCACCTATTTATGAAACTATGTTGACAATGTAAGAACTGCCTATACATTGAGCATACATACATATACATATGTATACATACAAGCAGTCAATGCTCCACCTGGCGGGATTATACAGCATTGCAACCATCTTTTTAGAAAGCGCATGGGGGCGTTTATGGGGCGGGGCATCGTTAACCGCGTCATCGCGGGGGATCACATTCCGTGCACGGATCGAGCAAGGACCTGTCATGGTTCTGTCATGGACCTGTCATGCTCCAGGCGGCTGTTTGGCTCCCACTGTAGCACCACACCATTCTAAACTTTGCTGATAAAATTATACTTGTTGTTCTTGGTCTTATGGCTGCTCCCAGCAAGGGGTCGCCACAGCGGACCACCCAGTCAGCACACCAGCTTGGTACAGGTTTTACACCGGATGCCCTTCCTGACCCAACCCTCCCATTTTATCCGGGCTTGGGACTGGCACTGCATCCAGTGGCTGGGGTTAGGGCACTGGCTTGGTCATCGAGCCTTGCTGATGAAATGATAGTAATACATTTTATAACAGCTTAGAAGGGAAAGGTGTTCATTCTTGCAGGCTGGTACGGAGAACAAAATAAAATGCTCAAAGAAAACAAGGAATATCAAGGATTAGTATTCCTTCAGGAAACAGAAAATAGAACATGCGCTATGAATCATTGGACAGTTATCAGCTGATAACATCCACAGTAGTGTTAATTTCGTCAATGAAAATGAAGACAAAAAATATTCGTTGGCGATCTTTTTTTCCTGTGACTAAGATGAGACGATGACGAGACATCATGAATATCAATGAACAGTGACAATGACAAAATCAGCATGTAATATCGTTGACGAAAAAAGATGGGACTAAAATGTGGTTTAAAAAAATTAAACTAATAAAACATCTGTCTTTATTTTTGTCAACATTTAATATTTGTCACAATCCGCTGCGATACAGTGTTCATTCATTATACCCCTCTCTCTCCTATGCAGTTTGACTCGCGGTTTGAGATGTGGTGTTAGGTACCCCGAGCCATCGCGAGTGACTGCCCGACATTCCATAAGGTTTTGGAGTTTCTGCAAGTATTCGCGAGGACCGACAAAAATTTAGAGGGAATTTATGTTTATTTTTTTGTGCGGAAAATTTGAAACGTTACAGCAAACAAGCAATCCCGTGCCAAATCCGCGTAGGTCAAAACAGGGTATTATGACATTATAACCCATTAGGCTTATAGGATAGCAAATGATTGTGACCCATTGGAGCTATCCTTACAACAGTCCAAGTGTATACATTCATATTAAATAAAAAAAAGTTTCCAAACACTGTATTGTTCATACTGCTCCTATTGTTTTGTTGTTAAAAAATATGGACTTGCAGCAGTTGTTGTGATGGTTAAAAATAAACATAATAAGCTTTAATAAAAGAAAAATAGGATAAGACTAAGACTAAAATTTTCATTTTGTCAGCTACTTTAATAGCTGACAAAATGAACACTAATCCACAATACTGTACAACCTCTTTTGTATGCACATTGCTAAAGGTCTACCATCCACACCAACACTTCCTCCCTGGCCTAGACAACCCAACAAGTCCTATTCTGTCTCAGGAGACAGGAAAGTCTATTACGTCACCGGTAATACGGTATAAAAAATAAAGAAAGAGACCCATCTATAGCATCACTGGTACACCACTAAATCTTTTAGCAAGATCACTGTAAAGCCAAAGTTTCTTTCCAACTTAAGCACAGTCTCTTCTGCCTACTAGCAGCTGATAAGTAGTACTGCAGCATTTAAGCCACAAACACCAAACCCTGAAACTGCTTCTTCTGTTACCACATTGTAAAACTCACAAATGCTTGGCCCTCAGAAGCAAATATATCACTTGATTACTGCATCATATACTGTTATTTTATCAATGCACTTTTACTTTCCTCAACAAATCATAACCAGCACCACTTTTGTAATGTTTTTAGACCTGTGTGAATACAGTAGATTAGCAAACATTAAGCTGATTTTTTTTTCAATAATGAAAGTTTTAGTAGTCTTAGTTTATAATATTTTGATGTTTAAAAAAGTGCAAGATCATAGTTTTTACTTGCTTATAATTAGAGTTCAATGTGTGCGCAGTGGTAATTGAACAGCCTGTATTCTACTGGTATGTTAAAATTACTTGCTCACTCATTATCTATGCCGCTTATCCTGTACAGGGTCGTGGGAGGCCTGGACACCAATCCCAGAGAACCGTCATAGGGCGCAAGCACTCATACTGTACACTCAATCACACACTAAGGGAAATTTGGAAACACCAATGCACCTATTGGAACTAACCCAGGAAACCCAGAGGAAACCCGCCAAGCACGCGGAGAACATGCAAACTCCATTAACACAACCCCGCGGTGGGACTCCTCGACCCTGGAGATGCGAGGCCACAGTGCTAACCACTACACCACCATGCCATCCATAGTAAAATCAATGTGTTTTTTAAACAATAATAATTTTTTATGCTTAATTGTGTTAAATGTAAAATCCTTTAATATTTTCTATTTTAAACTTAATGGAGAAAAATATTCTATTGTTACATGTTTTATGCACCTTATTCAGGAAAAGGTTAACTTAAAACAACTGTACAAAACAACATCAAAATTAATAAATAAAAATGTTTACAATTTTTACATAAATTGGAAAAAACTAACCACTGCCTGACCCTTTAAAATATATTTTTTAAATTCATTGTTTTCACTACTGCCGTAAATATGAACACAGAGGTAGGTAAATAGACCCTTCCTCAGTTAATGTAAATGTCACAACCCACAACTTTCAAAACCTACAAAGCACAATAGTAAATACAAATTCATTTTTACTAAATTCCAACATTTTCAGAATTATATTTAAAGTAATTGCACTTTACATTTATTGATTCATTAACAAAAGTCAAAATCATACAAATTAGGACAAAAATTCTGAATGTTGTATTCATCAAAAATGTTGTACAGTATTTTCCACAAGTTCATAATTACAGTATTGAAAGATTATGAATTGTTGGAATATAAAGAAATTATGGTGGAAACACACATCAGGAGTTATTGTATTCATATGTAGATCAATAAAATCTCTGGGATAGAAGTTTAGGTACATTGCAAAAAATAATTTACATTATTTTATTTCTAGACGTGAACTGCTCCTTTCATCTTGCAATCAAAATCATGGACTACATTAGAATACTCAAGACAGTATTAGAATACTCTTCACTCTCCAATGTTTTTGCAGTGTAATAGTGTCACATATTATAAATCATTAATGTTAAATCTTGAAGTGTTCTTCACATCGGAGTACACACACAGATCTGATGAGCCAGTGTTACTTTTTTCAGCTTTGGATCTCTGTTTGGAGAAATTCAAAGCTGCATAATTGACTGTTGTAGTTTCAGCTTCCTGAAATATAAAAAATAATTTAAAGAAGATTATGAATAATATGGTAATGATAAATAAATAATAATAAAAGTATCATCATCATAACTAAACAATCTAATAATAATGTCCAGCTCACAGTAATAACCATATAATAGCGGTAACTGCACTATACACATCGACTAAACAGTCGATATAATTATATATTTTATACTTTAAACATTATAACAAGCAGAATATGAATGCATTATCATTTGACATATATGAGTAACAGAAATTAATTTTCTATTCATTTTGTAAAAAACAAGCAGGCCAAGCCATATAGTACATATGATAAATTAAAATTCTCTTGCACACATACCTGCCTTATCCCTGGAGAGTTTTCAATAGATGCATTTACTATTACAGAAACACATCTATTAGTCTTTTATATAGAACTAAAGGTAACTGTTTTTCTTTTTTATTTATGTAATCACAAATGCACATACTTTTTTCAAATTTCCTTTTCCTCAGTATAAAATAGGCAAGACCGAAAATCAGAAGTACACACAAGCCCAAAGCCGCTCCCAACCCGAGTACTATTGAACAGAGATTAATTTAGTCATTTCTGATACAGTTATTTACCATTTTACAACATACTTAAGTTAAATTTCAGTTTTCTAGGTGTTTTTAGGCATTAGGAATTAAGTGATAATAGTTTAGCTATCAATAACTTTTTACCTGTTATCTCTCGAGTGTTTATGTTAGTGTTGTTTCCAGGCAGTGTCAGTTCACACACCACTAAATTATTAAGCGGTGTTGGTTTAGATGTTTCTGATGCAATAGTCACATGCTCACCTATAAACAAATTTTCATGCTTCACTCAATAAAAGATTTCGGTCTTAGTGTTGAGAAAAATGCAGGTAACATTTCATTATTTCATGACTTCTATATTTATCTTTCAAGTTATACACACCAATAGTAATGAGAAAATATATTACTACAGTAGACCAGTACAGTACCTTAATCAGTGTGGAAATCCTACCTTTAAGTTTTAAATAAGTTCCATCTGCAAACACAAGGTTGGGTTTCGTCACTGCACAGTAGTACATGGCTACATCAGAATGCATGACAGTTAAAATGATCAAATTAATGCAGTTTTGAGATCTTTCTATTTTAACAGACTTAGTGGATTCACTGTAAAACTCCTGTCCAAAAGTTGTATGTATTGTAACTATAATCTGAGGTTTTTTTCTTTTTAGTTGCTTAATCCAGGCAATTATTTCAACTCCTTTTTCAGAAATACAACACCGCAGAGTAGCCGAGCCTCCGACATCCACACTGAGCTCTTTATCAGGCTGATAAACTGGTGGTTGTATGAGGGATTGTGCAGTAACCCAGAGTCTGTCAGGATGGAGAGTATCTTAAAAAAAAAAAAAAGAAATGCATTAATAAAGTAAATAATGTATTAAATATCACCTTAAAGCATTAATATTGGGGTTACTACTGCATACTGTATAGCACACATATTTGGTACAGTGTATAATGCACACAAGTGATTTATAATATATGAGATTTCTTCTTTTTTTTTTCAAAATATATCGAGCAAAATGGGAATAATTAGTTTATATTACTTACACATGGTGCTGAAGATCAAACCAAAAATCCAGAAACCAGTCATTTTTAATTTCATATGAATTCTACAGTGTTTGTATGTAAAGTTTCAACAGAACATTATGCAGTACGTTTGCAGTATGGTTTGAATTTGTACTTAAACTATAGTGGGGCTGTACTGAGCACACCTCAGAACATGATTGGTTGTAATTTAAAAAAAAAATTGATAAGTAAGCATGTGGTATTGTGACAGCATAGTTACATAAGCCTTACATTTCCATATTTGTGTTTTGCTGTTGCACAGAGATATATAAGATGTTATGACAATGGAAAATGTGGTTTAGTGGTACTCTGTGGTTTAGTGTGCCTACGCAAACATGTGTTTGTTTATTATTCTATACAGTACGTAACTGCCCACATAATTCTATAGAAGCTTATAAACTACAGATCAAAACCAAAGTCAAGAAAGTGAATTTTGACATTTGATTTTTATCATTGTCATTTTTATTATTAAACAACCTTATACAGTAGCAATGTTGAAATGTAAGCAGAGAACGAAGGACCTCGCCTTCCAATAAACCAATTTAGACTTTCTAAACTATAATTGACAGTAGACACAAACATTTTTTCAAAAATAAACAAAAAAATAACCAAACTGATATATAATATGAGAGCAACGACTAACTAACAACAGATGCAAGACAACTCAAACACTAATCCAAGGCCTCTTTATACACCCATGGTTAAACATGCTACAGATGATGACAATTAGACCATGTGACACGGTCTGACTAGGAGGCTCAGGTGGTGCGGGGTGTGGCTCAGGTGGTGCAGGACTCTCTGAAGGCCTCTCAGGGTTCTCCAGGTTATCTGGAACAATGACAGTGTTCTTAACTCTATTAAAAAAGTCAACAGTCACTGAGCACTCATGGCTACCAGAACAGACAGGACGTTCAAGAGCCCTAACAGAGCTAACAGGGCCTACATCCAGGTGGAGAGCAATAACAGGGTCCTCTACATGGTTAACAGCACAAACCACGCTAATGGCGCAAACAAAGTCAACAGTTTCTTCAGAGCAAATATAGTACACAACACTAACTGTGATAACATGGCTTACTGGGCTAACAGTGCTTGGCTCTGAAAATAGGGCACATATCTTTTGCTGAGACTGGGTATTGGAGGTTTGCCCATGCGCCTTCTTCTCCAGTTGAACAAGCTGCTCCTCAAGTGCTGCATCCTCTTCTTGCAGCTCCTGCAGACACTCCCAAGCTCATACACTCTGCTCACATTTGGATAGCACACAGCCATTGCCGATAGTCGCCATCCTGCAGCCTACATCAAGACCCAGTCTGGGATTCCCCTCACCCTGGACAACACTGCACCTGGACCCCCTGGTTCGTTTCTCACGGTCATTGCGGGGGACCATGTCGCCTGGAACAACGTCAATTTCCCTGCCAATGAAAATATTTTAAACAAGTTTTCTGATTTATTACCCTGGATGGCCTTTCAGCAGCCTCATGTGCAGCAGTAAAACACATATTCTGAATGATAATATTGCTATGGTAGCCTTATGTCAGCTGAGACACAAAATATAATGTCACTACCTGTACATGTTGATTACCTCTAGGTTTAATTATTGTGATTTATTTGTGTCTGTATATTCCAGTAGGTTCATATACAAGCTCCGGTTAGTTAAAATGTGTTTTACTTATAAAATACTTATTAATTTATTAAGTATTTAATAGTCATGCATAATACCTGAGTAACTTTTTGGCCTTGTATAATCCACCATGCCCAGCTAATCAAAAGGTTTAGACTCTTTCCTGGTACCTTTTATAATAAGGATTGAAGAACAGGCATATAAACTGAGAGCTCGTACTTGTTTAGTCAAGTTTTGTGTTAATAACCTACTGTAAATAACTGAAAGACTTGTGATTAAACACTTCTGGCTTTCATATAAAGAACATGTTAATAATGTTGCCTAGATAGACTTCTTCCCCCTAATTGCTGAGATTAGACATACTGTTTGTCTCTACACCATGCAAAAGGAATGGAAGTCAAAAAGCCCCCAATTAGGCTTCCAATTAGTGTTCAGGACTCAAATACAGTCTTATTCTTTACAACTAGGCTCATAACATGGCTGTTTATTCAAGCCTTTTGTTTATAGCTTTTCATGTGTTTAGTCTGTTTTGGTGAATTGGATTGGCTGGATGCTCTTGTCCCCCCCAGGTTTCTGCTTGGAGTCCCACTTACCTGTGAATCAGTCATTGCTGCTGCTGAACATGGCATAATATGGATTGTCTACAGATAACTACCAGTTTATCGCAAATGGTAACACTACTTACTGTATGATAGACTAATGTGATTGCTTTAGAAGACCAGTTTATATAAGTCTCCATCACTGGACAGTTAGATAAAAGGAGCTTAAAGGTAAAACAACAATGATGCTCATATTCCAGTTAGCACTCAGTTGAGCCAAGCACTTGACTTTATTATATAAAGGTTATTGATGTGAATTTATAATCATACTATTACTGTATATTATGTGTGGTGATGTGGCGATGTGGGTGTGTTTTTATCTGTATTTTGTTGCCACTTCATTGTAATCTTTTTAATGCTTTGAAGAACTTTGGTTCAACTTAGGTTGTTATAAGGTGCTATATAAATAAATATTGATTGATCGAAAAATGTGAAAAATTTTTGCGAATTTAGATGTGGAAGCCCGAAGATGAGCAAGCGAGGGGAAATTATGTAGAGGTGCTTGTGCAGACTGCCAGCATGCTGTACACCTGGTGCTACCTTTACGTCCACACGCCGCTTGTTAGGTCTAGGAGGCCTCTATTGCCATGTGCCTAGGTTTCATGCATATCTTCCGATTACAGTACCTCCACGGCAGCATCACCTCGCAACCGCGTATGAGAGTGGTGATCTGCCTGCTTAGACCGTGGTGGTGTGCTTGACCTCAGGTTTGCCTGTAGTGCAACAAAAAGCATTGCAGTTTATGTGTCATCCAGATAATGTATGTAGTTTCCTTTTTTTAATTTGTTTCCTTTAAAAGTTCAGTTTAACTTCAGCAGTTTTTCTACAAATTATGGAAAGACATCAGCTGCAATTGCTTTATTTTTACTATTGATGTAATAACCCCCAACTGTATTCTGTAACTGAAAACCTGCCACTAATATCTGGCCATCTAAAATAAACAATTTATAGGCTTAATTATAAATGTCCTTTCGATAGAGCTGTAAACATGAGCATAGAGGTGGGGCATAAAATAAGCCATGACCTCCAGTCAATGTGAATACCACAGTGGGCAACTTATATTTTAGGGTCAACCCATATATGCATATCCTTTTTGGAAAAAAAAAAACCCTCATGCAAAATTATTTTTATATAAAGTAAAAATTTTCAGTATAATTTAAATGCATTTTTTGTTACAATTTACATTTATGTTCATTATTATTGTCTTCAACAAAAGTCAGAGTCATACAAAAGGAGGCCACAAAATTCATGCTGTTTTTTTACAAGTTAATTGTAAATCAAATATGAGGATAGAACTCTTGGGGGGCGGGGAAGAATCCTGGAAAATATCAGGACTTACGTCAAACTACCATAAAGGTTTAGATATGCTGGAAAAAAAACTCTTGACATATTTTTAAATATTCTTATTGTTTTATATTGTTTAAAAATCTAAGATTAATTCCAGACTTCCATTTTTTTGCTAATTTTTATTTAGTCATGAAAAACACGAAATAAATAAGCATATAGTAAAGATATTTTGACTTACTAAAAAAGTGTTTTTGCCGTGTCAGATTTTGATGTGTTATGAATCATTTATGTTACATCTTACAGTCTTTTTCACATCAGAGTACACACACAAGGAGTATTCATCTGATGGGCCAGTTTTTCTTTTTTCAGCTTTGGATTTGGTGAATTTCAAAGCTGCATAATTAGGTGTTTCAGTGACAGATTCCTGAAAGAAAACAAAAATGTTATAAATATATAATAATAATAATAATAATAATAATAATAATAATAATAATAATAATAATGGATATTATTATTATTATTATTATTATTATTATTATTATTATATACAGTATATGCAAAATAATAAAAATTTTATAACCATACAATATGAGTAACTGCACTATACCAATTTAATACGTAGAATAAGAGCAGCTTTAAAGGAAAGATTTGGAATTGTGCAACTCTTAGGAAACTGATATTAAATTATGTCTAGAATATTATAATATGCAGCATATAAATGTGGCAAACATTTTAGATATATATATGTACAGTAAGAAGCAAAATTAGTGATTAGAGTCATGCATGAATAAATGGTACAGTATATCATACAGTAATATAAAAGTTTACTGCACACCTACCTGCCTTGTTCCTGGAGAATCCTCTGTAAGACAATTCGCTGCTAATAACAAAACATATCTATTAGTCCACTTGATAGAACTAATATTAAATAATTTTATACATTTTCAATTAACCTGATTAAAAATCACTTACTTTTATCACATTTTCTTCTCCTCAGTATTAAAAAAGTAAGACAGAAAATGAGAAGTATACACAAGCCCAAAGCCGTTCCCAAACCGAGCACTGTTAAACATAGAGATCAAGTCATTTCTTTTACAGTTTTTTCACCACAGGACATTTACATTAGTAAAAAAAAAATAAAAAAAAAGATTTTATATTTTCTTTTAGAAATAAATTCATGAATTTTCCTATTTATGTATTATACATTACCTATTTTCTCTTGTATGTTCATGTTAGTACTGTTGCCATGCATTGTTTCTTCACATACCACTGAATTATCAAACTGAGCTGGTTTCGATGTTTCTGATGCAAACATAACAAGCATTTATCATAAGTCACTGATACACCAAGTCTGTATTTCAGTATTGTTGAAGAAAACAGTTAGCAATTCAGTAGTTCACTTTTATTTGTCTAGGTCAAAGTTGCTATTTAAAAGAACAAATATTACTATATTAAACCAGTAGCTTAATCAATTTAACTCAAAATACCTTTAATTTTTAAATAAGTCCCATCTCCAAACACAAGGTTGGGCCTCGTCAGTGCACAGTAGTACATGGCTTCATCAGGCTGATTGGTTTTTAAAATAGTCATATTGAAGCAGTTTGAAAATATTTTAATCTGAAAATCAGATTTTTGGAATCCATCATAAAATGTTTCTCTAGTACTTTTATATATTCTGACCATAATCTGAGGTTGTTTTCTGTTTGGTTGTTTAAACCAGGCGATTATCCCAATTGTATTTTCAGAAATACAACACCGCAGAGTAGCCGAGTCTCCGATATCCACACTGAGCTCGTCATCAGGCTGATAAACTGGTGACTCTGTCAGGGATTGTGCAGAAACCCAGCGTCTACCAGGTTGGACTGTATCTAGAAAATCCAATGCATTGGAATTGCAAATAATTTAGTAATTAATAGTATTAAACAGAAAAATCTAATAGATCACATTAAAAGATCTATATTTGAGTTACTACGACTCTATACAAAGTGGTTTAGATTTTTTTGCTTTTCAAATATATCAAACTAAATTGGAATAATTGCTCATATTACTTACACATGGTGCTGAGAATCATAATTAAAATCCATAATCCAGTCATTTTTGTATTTGTCAGAAATCTTAGTGTGTGCAACTTATTTATCAACAGAATACGAATGTGGTTGAAGCATGGATTGAATTTATACTATAAGCTGTCTGTACTGATAAAGCCCCAGCATACAGTGTGATTGGTTGTTTAAAAAATTTAGTCACGTGGTATTGTGATCTGCCTACACCTACCATACATATTTCTATAACAGTATTTTGGTGTTGCACAGAGATTAAATGACAAAGATGTTATGATAGAGTGGAAAATGTGGTTTACCTTAACACACACATGCCTACACAAACACCTCATTGTTTATTTTAATTCCAATCTAAAATTAACTTGTCTGCACTAAAGCTTGCCTATTATTATATGATAATCGCCACTTCAATCTGAAACTAATAATAATAATAATAATAATAATAATAATAAAAGCTGATGAATAGGTTGGGGATACTAATTAATTATTAATAGTATCTATATAAGATAACTTAGATAAATGAGTATTATGAACTGATTAATGTCTGATATTAATTAAACAATATATCCATAACTGCCTATGCAGGCTTTATTTGTTTAAATTTTGATTACGGCTTAGGCCTCCAGTCCACTGAGCCGAATTAGCTACTGACCTCTCCCGCCGTCTCCCGATTTAAAATCTCCTCTGAAGTCCTTCGTTACAAGGCGCTGTCTACAGTGAAGGTACTGAATTAGCTGACATCGGTTGCTCAGGAATCAATTTTTTACTCCTTTTGCATGACAGCGTTATAGGGTAACAAAATTCTTTAAATAATGTTTACTTCAACATGGGTCAACTCATCAATAGCATGCCATAATAGACAAATATATAAATTGAATCACCAAACAGTCGCTAATTTTTTTCATGTAACCTGTAGTGACGGTGAAACAAACCAGGTATACAATCATAGTTGATTGACAAACAGCTGATAACACTCTTCACCAGCTTCAGAAACAATGTGAAGCATGTCAGTGGTTGGGGTTGTATAGCGCACTATGGAATGAATACGATGAGATGACAGAGTAGAGGTTTAATACCCCTATCTCACCTACACAGTTTCGACATCAATCAAAAATCATCAATCATCAATCTGATGCCAATCATCAGAGAGAGAGAGAGAGATTCACAATCATACAGTACATGCACCACAATCCCACTTTATATTCTGGATCTTTATTTTATTTTTATTTTATTTTCTCCTTCTTTTGTATCAATAATGATTCTCCTTTGACTGTGCTTTCTCCATTCATTATTATTATTATTATTATTATTATTATTATTATTATTATTAATATTATTACCGTTTTGCTTTTCTTCTTCATTAGTTTTTATGCAGACATTGTAATTTTCTTTGTCCTCATAGAGTACAAAAGGAATACAGAACCTGAGACATGCAGGGTAAGGCGTGTGGTGTATGGTGGGAGCGTCATATACATGTGCGTGCAAAGCCATGCCAACCAACTGCTGAGTCTTGTTTTTTGATAATATTATAATTTTAATTACAGCTTTTGTTTGAGTGGAAGTTAAAAGAAATTCCCATTGCACCTGCAGAAGGGGGGCTGCCTACATAGGTAGCCTACGGAATGAACGAGGAGTGACAACAGATGGAGATGCATGCCCATCACAGGCGCATGCTGTGACAGTAATATATCTTTCAATTGTGATTAATCATGATTGTTTTACTTAAAATATTACTTTGTTAATTTTTTCATTACTTCCATCTACATTTAATACAAGGATTGTTGGCTGCCAAATGCTGCAAAGACAAAATATAGGACCCAATCACAGAGAAAGAAAGAAATGTGACAGCAGCTGGAAATATGTGAAACGTCTCGGGTTACTTTGCTGTAACCCTGTTTCCTGAAAAAGCGGGAACGAGATGCTGCATGAAAACGCTATGGGAAACGTCTCTTTGTTACCCGGTTGTGAAGCACGTGTGTGTCAAACACACCAAAAACTTTGGCTTATAGTACCTCGGTCAGGTGACGTCATCTGATGAGGTGCACCTGCAGGTTATAAATAGGACTGAACCAGAAACATCCTCAGGTCAATTTTGTCTGAAAGGACGTCCAGTCACGCCCGCAGTGCGGCATTGGAGCACAGCAACTTGTTCCCGCTTTTTCAGGGAACAGGGTTACATCAAAGTAACCAGAGGCGTTCCCTTTCAAAAGCTACACTCCATGCTGCATAAAAACGCTATGGGAACGAGAATACCAATGCCGCCGCACTGCAAGTGTCTGGACCCCCAGGGTTGTGTAGTGTGCGCACAGCCCCCCAAGGGGTCTTAGACATAATTCTGGGATGCTGACTCGAGGACCCGCAAGCCTGGAGTTGCATGGACATCCAACAATAAAATCTGACAAATGTGTGTGGAGAGGACAACCTGCCCCATCACACCCTTGCTGCAAGGGGACACCTCTTGCCAGAGCAATTGATGAGGCAAGCCCCCTGGTCGAATGGGCCCTAATTACGAGAGGCAAAGTGTGCCATGCGCCTCATAGGCTAGGGCACTAGCATCTCTCACCAAATGTGACGGCATTCGTCTAGTGGCGGCCGCGCTTCGACTGCGGCCCCATAACATACAAAAAACTGCTATGATTTACGTTACTGGCTAGTGCGGTGGAATCCATATTGAGAATGGATTCGACACACGCAGGAGACAGCTGTGCCCGCATTGCGGTCGAGTCTCATGTGACACTCAAATATGTCGTACTTTGAGCAGGAAAGAGAACGCTTTTCGTGGCGTTGAGTCTCCATCCTCGAGGTAAGCTAGGACGACATCTCAATGCTGAAGCACTAGCTCCTGAGACTGGGTCAAAAAACAGCCAATCGCCTATGTCATTCAAGATACGGATGCCTTGGAGTTGTAAAGAAGCCAGGGCTATATCCATACATTTTGTAAATGTGCGGGTGACAGAACTAAACCGAAAATATGTGTCCTTCAGGTTGATTGTCCCAAACCAATGCTTTTGGTTGGATTTGAGAAAATAATAATTTTTAATATAGTGGTTCAATTCGTGAACCAAAATTGGACACAGCCCCCGCCCTTTCCTGGAACCAAGAAACAGCTACTGTATTTCCTGAATTAACAGAGGTGCTGGAAACCACGGCGTTAAAACACGGAGGACGATGAGCGAATTGAATTCTGTAGCCAGTGAGACATGCCTGGCAGTAGCTTCCATGCTGCCAGTTTCTCCCAAAGGGTCAGAAGCGTCACCGACCAGGCCGGAAGGTGAGATGGGGGCATCAAGGAGGAAAGCACGATCCTTGTCCTTGATGCCCGTAAGATTAAGCCACAGGTGTCTCTCTGTAGACACCATGGCAGTCATAGAGTGGCCGATAGCGAGGGCCGTTTGCTTGGTTGCCCGGAGAGACAGATCTTTCATCGATGACCCTGCCGGTCCTCAAGTCATTCAGCAGATCAGCCTGGTATGCCTGTAAGACAGCCATCTTACAGAGCAGGTGCAGAGCAGAACCATCTTGATCCGTGGCCTGAAAAGCTTTTCCCACCAGCGAAGATGTCAGTCTACACGGCTTGGTGGGGAGCGTGGGCTTTTTCAGGGAGGATGACGTCCCAGGAGAGAGATAGCAAGCTTCTCTTCCGCTTCCACGACATTAGAATAAATCGATGTCGATGGCACAAAAACACGGGATGAATATGGCATCTTCCATGAACTGGTTAACTCTTCATGGAGATCACCAAAAAAGGGGAGAGAGCATAGTTGAGACTCCTCCCTCTGGCCACCCGACAGAAACCTGTCGTCTAATTTTGAGCACTTGGGGGACTCCTGCTCCTGCGGCCATTCGAGGTGTAAGCGTTCAACCGCGCGTGTTACTACCTCTCATAACTCCTGATACGCCCTCTCATTGCTAGAGGAGTGCTCTGAAGGGATAGTTTCCATCTCTGCCGAAGCGAGAGAGAAAGATTCTTCCACCCCTTCACAAGAAGTGAGACTTTAATAGGGAGGAGATCGCAATGCTCGCGCCAGAGGATAGCGTGCTCTTCCTTATTTCTCTCACACGGATGCACACATCTCCTGTTAAACTCTGCCATGTCTGTGGTGAGTAATAACTTTCTATTTCGCTTACTTTGCTGAAAAAAGCTTGCACACACGCACACACACAATGCGGATCTTGAAGACAAAAAGACCTGAGGATGTTTCTGGTTCAGTCCTATTTATAACCTGCAGGTGCACCTCATCAGATGATGTCACCTGACCAAGGTTTATTTTAAATAAAAAAGTTTTTGCCGTGATTGACACACACGTGCTTCACAACCGGGTAACAAAGAGACAAGCATCGAGTGTAGCTTTTGAAAGGGAACAGTGATAGTTCTACTAACTAGCCAGTGGTGTGGGATATCAAGAGTTTGGCTCTTTCTTTTGTAAACTTGAATTTGGGCAGGGGGATGAAATGAGCAGATTTAGGAAAAATTAACTACTGACTACTGTCAGGATGCAAGTATTGTTTTCTAAAGGAGGTAGCATGGTGACAAAGTTGAGGGAAATGAGAACTGTCGAGGAATGGCATTGGCCATGACGTTCTTGGAACCATGAGGGTAGGATAATGTGAAATTGAACCTTGAAATGAACAAAGACCATTGTGCCTGGCGTGAATTGAGGATCTTGGCTGACATAAGATATTTAAATAAGGAAAAGTGAGGATCGGGGCTGTGGTGAAGCAGCGCTTAAAGTCCATAAAGGACGTGTCTGCAAATGAGTTCCATGAAGGGGATTTTGTGGAAGTGAGGGTGGTGCGGGTTGCTACCATAGAGCTGTAGTTCCTGATAAATGCTGGTAAAAGTTAGCAAATCACAGAAAAGCTGGAGTTCCTACCTCGAGGAAGGAGTTAAACAGTCTGCTTTTACCTTGGCTAGGTACATCTGAATGCCAGAGGGGAAGATGGCGAACCCAAGTAAGTACTGTAAGTGAACAAGTTGATGAAACTTGCATTTCTCTGCCTTGATGTAGAGAAACTTCAGTGAGCGAGAGAATGTCATTATATCATCAAGATGAATGAACATTAAAACTTTCAGAAGGTCTCTCAGAATGTCATTCATGAGAGCTTGGAAGACTGCTGGTGCATTGGTTAGTCCAAAAGGAACCGTGATGTTCTTGACCATAATGGCCCTTTGGGTGTGTTTTCCACTCATCCCCTTCCCTAATCCTGACCAGGTGATAAGCGTTTCTAACTTGGTAAAAATTCAGGCATTCTGAAGTAGTTTGAAGTCAGAAGTTAAGAGGGGAAGCGTTATCTGATCTCATTTCTTTATAATCAATACATGTCTAGAGACATTTATCCATGGTAAAGAACCATGCACCTGCCGAAGATTCCCGTCATGAGTGACTATGCAATCTATTGTTCCATGACTTCTCTTTTCGGGCAAGTGAGAGAATAAAGGTGCCCCTTAGGTGGGGTAGCACTGCATAAGAAGTCAGTGGCACAATCATAAGGGGGGAGAGGTGGTAGTGAGGCAACACGTGACTTGCTAAATATTTGATGAAGATCATGGTACTGATGGGATATTAGACAGGTTGGGGAACTCCTGCAGTGGATTCCAAGGGTTTTTTTTTTGTGGGACACCTAAGATGATCGATGCATGAGAGCACTTGATGACAAGAAAGTGTGGTTCCTGGAAAACTGTAGTGTGAAAGGGGCAGTGTTATAAGTAATTGGAACTAATTTACTGCATTCAAGCACCTGGACCCTGAAAGGATGACTTAAAACACACAAACATTACTTTAAAAATTCATTCTTCCAAAACTAATCAAAGTTAAAGCAGTGATCTGCATAAAACAGGAGAATACACGTTCTGTTTTGCTTATAGGCCAATAAAATACCTGGAGACTACTGATTCTTTTAAATTACAACATCATAACCATTTTTAAAAACTAGAAAAGATTTGACTTTTGAAGACTATTTTCCCCAATGTGTCAGACACAAAAAAGTCTTTTTGGCAACAAGACCATGTATGAAATATTTTTTCATATACATGTATACTTTTACATTGTTTATTTTATAATAAAATTAGTATCATCTAATTTTTCATCATAAATAATATATATTTGTATTATATATAAATGTTTATATGTACATTGCATATTTGCAAATATAATATAAATCTAATATATTTGATAGTGATTCCCTGGCTGGGAATCGAAC
>JAQQZT010000002.1:4237932-4259620 GCA_030068275.1 Clarias platycephalus
CATGTTGTGATTCAGAATAGAATGTGCAGGGTGTCCAATGCATTTATGTGATTTAAATTAAAAGTTATTATATGGATGTGGAGCTTTACTCACTTTTTTCAACACACTGCTATTATTTTGAACACCACTGCATGTCCTTACTTGCTTTCTTACATCATTTCTTCCTTCTTCACTTACTTAGTTACTTCTTTACTTCCTTAATGACTTACTTACTTACTTTCCTACTTCCTTCCTTTCTTTCTTACATCCTTACATCCTTTCTTTCTTCCTTACTTACTTTAAATTCCAGATGTTCAGCAGTATCAGAGACAGGTTTTTAGATAGTGACTGCACATCTTGCGTATAGTCAGTTGACACACAGGATAATGCAAGAGCCGACCAAGAGCTGTTACTAGTGCAGTGCTAATAACAAAAAGCTACAAGATGCGTATAAATAAGTGAGCGAAATCCCTTGTTTGTAACAGGAGATCCTGGACCTGCGTCAGGAGAAGAAACAGCTGCAGCAGCTGTGTGAGGAGCAGGAGCAGGCGCTGCAGGAGATGGGGCTTCATCTCAGCCAGTAAGACTCTACACGTACGGTTATGACGGTCTGGTCTGTGTAGTTATTCACCATGCGTGATGTACACTGTGTTCTCGTCTTCAGGTCCAAACTGAAGATGGAGGACTTTAAAGAAGTTAATAAAGCGTTAAAGGTAAGCAGCTGGGTAAGGTTTACACTTAAGGTGCATTAATGAGGGTAAAACTTGTGTCCAATTTAAGGTGCATTCAGGACGTAGAAAAATGCTATCAGATAATATACGAGTGTGAAAATACAGCTTCATGTACATGATGATTATATATACAGGTGGGAATGAGACTGTACATAAGGCGCCTCGACAAGGAGTAACGGAGAGAGAATGAACCAGGAAATACTAATAAAGTCAAAAAGAGGATGTAATGACTGGAGGGTGTGACCTTAGTGCACTGAAGACAGATTGTATATGAGAATATTTATGGTGATGAGAAGGAGAAGGAGATCCCCCTCCTGACAGAGTTCTAGTAAAGTAAAGACGTCCTGCAGCGGTCGTTCTGTCACAGTGGAGCTGAAGCGTCTCTTACTGAAGGTTCTCTGCTCTTTAACCAGTGTGTTGTGGAGATGAGTGATGTCATTCAGAGGAGCAGAAAGATCATGTGACATGATCCTCAAGATCTGTATTAAGTGGGCGTGGCCTTTTTTCCCTTTCTTCCTTGTTTTTCTTTTCTTCCTTACTTCTTTTTCCTTCTTCCTTCCTTCCTTCCTTCCTTTTTCTTTACTACTTTTCTTTTTTATTCCTTCCTTTTTTCTTCTTATTTTCTTTCATTTTTTTTTTCTTCTTCCTTCCTTCCTTCTTTGTTTTTCTTTTCTTCTTCCTTCCTTTTCTATTTCTTCCTTCCTTTTTTCTTTCTTTTTTCTTCTTCCTTACTTCTTTCCTTCATTTATTTTCTTTTCTCCCTTACTTTTTTTTTATTCCTTCTTTTCTTTCTTTTTTCTTCTTCCTTACTTCTTTCCTTAATTTTTTTCTTTTCTCCCTTACTACTTTTCTTTCTTCTTTTCTTTTTTTATTACTTCCTTTTTTCTTATTTTCTTTCTTTTTTTCTCTTCCTTCCTTTTCTTTTTATTCCTTACTTCTTTTCTTCTTCCTTCCTTTTCTTTTTTTATTCCTTCCGTCTTTTCTTTCTTTTTTCTTCTTCCTTACTTCTTTCCTTCCTTTTTTTTTTCTTTTCTCCCTTACTTCTTTTCTTTCTTTTTTCTTTCCTTCTTTCCTTCCTTTTTTTTTCTTTTCTCCCTTACTTCTTTTCTTTCTTTTTTCTTCTTTTCTTCTTTTTTCTTTTCTTCCTTCTTTATTCTTCCTTTTCATTCATTCCTTCATACTTTTCTTTCTTCCTTAATTTATGATTTACTTTTTTACTTACGTCCTTTCTTTCTTACTTTGCTCCAGATCTGTTTTACTCCAAATCTTTAATCTAAGTGCATAAATCTAAATCCTGCAGCTCGAACCCATGCACTTTCAGACCTGCTGTAATGCAGTAAATGCAGGTTAGTAAAACTCCTCGTTTGCTTCGTGTCCGTGTTTAGGGTCAGGCCTGGCTGAAGGACGACGAGGCCACGCAGTGTAAGCAGTGCCAGAAGGAATTCTCAATCTCTCGCAGAAAAGTGAGCTTCTCCGTCTCCAACTCTGTGTTCTGTATTCGGGTTCTTATCTGGATTTGTTTAGCTAGTTTATTTTTTAGCTAACGCCTCTCTCGCGTCTCTTCCTTTCAGCACCACTGTAGGAACTGCGGCGACATTTACTGCAACAGCTGTTCCAGTAACGAGCTGGCGCTGCCGTCGTACCCCAGACCGGTGCGCGTCTGCGACGTCTGTCACGCCCTCCTGCTCCAGAGGTGCTCCAGCAGCTCCTGACGCTCCTCGCCGTCTCATAACAGCGAATGTGACCTTACGAGTGGCCGACTAGATAAATAATAAATATGCATTGTTGTTTTTAAGGGGGTCCGAAAGGTTTTTAACCAGCATGTGATGGAGGAATTGGAGAAAAAAGTGTCATATGCAAAGTTATTTTGTAATTTCTTCTTCAGGGAGAATTTTGTATGAAGATTAACACAGTGAAATCTGATGTATGATCAAACTAATGGTGATGATTATTGTATTTTTCTCTCTTTAGCCTTTAATCTCCATTTTAAGGAGAAAAAAACTAACGACTCAAAAATAAAACACTTTTTTCGTAATCTTTTGAAAACCTGCAAAAGGAAAAGGTCCAAGATTTCTTTTTTTTTTTTTTCTTTTCAATCACGTCAATCATTTTCTAAATGTGATTATAGGGAATAAGAATAAAGTGCTTTTCTTAAAGCCGTGTTGTTTGGGATTGGAACCAACTGCCTGCATGTGCAATATATCATTATGAATAAAACAATCTATAAAACAGTTTCTTAGGCTGGGTCGTATTTAAACAGAAGCAAATAAGCTACAAGTGATGAGAAAGATCTGGTACAGGACTTCGAGAAATTCATGAAAAGACAACAGACACTGGGTCGTATATATTAAACTGAGCAACACGCAAATTATGTTCATGAAAATCCGTACAGTATATGATCTGGTCAAGTCAATACAAACTGCTGTATAAACAAATTATTAGTCCTATATATTATTAAATATTTTTAATTGGTGTAGAAGTCAGAATTAAAGATGAGGAATAAAATCGATTGTTATAAATCGCGATTCTTTTGTGTAGTGATTCGCGTATCGACTCCAAAATTGATTTTTTTTTTTTTTTACTACTTTATAATAGAGATGAAGCGCTCGATCAGCAGGATTGTCTGATTGTTCAGTTTGATGCAACAGAGACGCATTTTTATGCCGTTACATTATCAAAAATCACACGCGTTAAAACCCTCTGATCTGCCTCTTTCTCCAAACTCAAAACTGTGAGCGAATTTAATCTCAAACCCGCTCATTACACACACTTACACCCGTCTCATAACACTGATTTGTTAAAAAATAAAAAAGTTTTGAGACTTTGGATAATCCTACAACTATTTACACATTTTCATCGCGTGTAGTAGGAGTGACTTATTTGCTAAGTTTGTTTAGAAATAATTATGGATGATGATATGACGGAGACACGCGCTGCTGAGTAACAAATTAGCTTTGTGTTTAATTTAATTCACAGGTAAATGTTAAACTCTGGTATTTGAAGATAGTTTGTATTGTTTAAATGCAATAGAAAACTGTAACACTGATCTTCTAACACTATGCTAAGGGAAGTTTACTTAAAAAGATAAAAGTCCAAGTTGCGAACACGAATTTCATGTAATGAAATTTTAATAAACACTGATGAACACAAAAAAAACATCAGTTTGTTTGTGCAAAAACGAAAACTGGACGTCTATCAGACGTCTATTCCTCCAAAAAAAAAAGAAAGGAAAGAAAGAAAGAAAAGTTTTTTTTTTTTTTTTTTTTTACAAAAGGACATAATCGACCACTTCCACTTTCTCGCATGCGTCTGTTTGACGTTACAGTCACGTCTCCAGTTTCTTCTCACCTGCTTTACAACCGTACGACACGATCGGCGTCTCACTGGACACCAGGACATTTTTCCTTCCTCATGTTTAGAAGAGAAACGTGGACATTTATGTGCAAATAAAGACTGACTTTCTCACTGCTAAACTAACGTCCAGAAATGTACTTCACTTTTAATACAAAAACATAAAACTGTAATAATTAATATTACAAGCTTTTCACTTAAGTAAAACAATTAAGCTCAATAAAAAAAAAAACATTTTAAATAAAAATGTAAAAAAAATTAGGAAAGCAAATGAAATCATGGAGAGACATTAAACCGGGGAGTTTAATTAGATGGTGGTGGGCGTGGCTACATGCCCCATCCTCCGCCCATGCTGCTGTTCAGGCCGTTCATCCCCATCGAGCCTCGGCTTCCCCCGCCGTAGTAGCTGCTCCCCATTCCGCCCTGATTACCTGACAGGAGGGACAAATACACACTTTAGGACCTGCGAGCTCTCACTCGCGTCATTCAGTTTCACACAACAACTTTTTAAAAATAATTATTCTGCACACTGCTGAATGTGGGCGGAGCAGAGCCGACACTCACTGTAATCTCCGTATCCTCCCATCCCGCTCTGGTTGCCGTAGCCGCCACCGCCGCCGCTGCTGTACCCGGAGCTCATCTGCTGACCGCCGTGGCCGTAGGACGACTGGCTTCCTGAGAAAAAGCAACACCCACACAAACACACACTGCAAGTTAAACCAACCTTTTGACTCGTTACCTTAACAGCCAAAATATTAAAACGAACCCATTACACCCATCAACTGACCTCCGTATCCGCCGCTGCCGCCCCCTGCTGTTGAGTTCAGGAACAGCTCGACATAACGATGTTCTAAGAAGACAAAAGACAATATTTTTTCTTTTAAATGCTGTTATATTCAGGTGTTCGAAACACTCACGGAGCTGTCAATCATTCCAAATGTATGTACAGTACATATCGATTGGCTAATCTGATAACCTCTAGTATTGACTCCAGGGAAGAAGGGAGGGATTCTTGGTGTGTGAGGTCACAATAGGGGAGAAATGTTTAAGGAAAAAGAGGGAAAACGTGTGTGTGTTCATGCACACTAGACACCCATCTGAACATTTTAAAATCCATACCTTTTCTTTTTAGCTGAATTAATTTTAACGTAAGAAAAACATGAAGAATAAAATGTATTTAAATCATGTATGGCGTCCTTACAAATAACTACATGACGGATGCTTATAATTTGCATTCTTTTACAAAATTCAAGTTTTAAAATATACATTTATATATGCTCCTAGAGCACCCATGAATTCTGTGAAAAAAGATTTATAGTTTAAACCCTTAATCTGCTCCCAAAACACTTTAATTTCATTTTCTAACTCAGCTTAATTCATTACCCTTAAATATATTTTTTAAAACAATTAAACCCGTGTACTGTACTGTACTGCTGTGTCTCCCGCAGTGCTAGAATGTAAAATCCCGATGTTACGCCTCATTATTTACTGTAACTCAAGCGAGCGCATTTTCTTTGGTATCAGTACTGTAGAGTAAATACGGTAATAATTCACCATCACAAGCCGCATTGTTTTCCTCTACAGTCGCTTTGTGTTCTCTCTACAGTGATAAAAATATTTATACAGTATTATATTGTACAGTGGAACCTCGGATTACGAGTAACGCGGTTTGCGAGTGTTCCGTAAGACGAGCAAAGATTTTTAACAAATTTTGACTTGTAAAACGAGCATTGTCTTGGTTTACGAGCACACCATGTATCACGCATGCGCTTCTTGATTTGACGAAAAAAAAAAGAGGATATTTGCAGTTTCCGCCAGATTGCGGAACAAATATTAGTGATGTTCTTCAGAAACGTTAACTCTAACTAAATATCAACAAGATTCTATAAACCAAACCAATTACAATATATACATTTATTATTTCCTTCATGATGATGACGATGCAGTGAATACGCGGTTCAGTAATATTTAAATCTATTATAAATAATAAATTTGCATGTATGTCCAAAACTAATCCTCAGTCCTATACTGACGCATATTAGCTTTGTCCTTGGACATGGCCGCCACGGCGTCTTCGTGCGTAGCGAACTCTACGTCAGCTTCACCCGTTACTCTCCCGTCAGGTCCGATCTCCACGTGCACGCGCACCGGGTTGAGGGGAGAGAAAAACTGAAAGCACATGCGGACAAAGATTTTAAAAAACTTATTTATTTATTTTTTACTATATTCATGTTTTATATCCTGTAATAATTCTCACGTTGTAGATGTCGGTCTCCGTGGCTCTGTACGGAAGGCCTCTCATGTGCACACAGTGCCCCGTCGTGCTCTGAAAAGAGGAACCGCCGTCCCCATAACGTCCATCTGAGGTGAGACAAAGAAAGAGTATGGACACGCTGAACAGGAACAGCAAGAGGACAGATCTCTGAAGTGACTGGATTTATGAAACTTCAGACCAATTAATGATCGAACAAAACTATTCCAGCCAATCAGAAATGCACGGTGAAGAATTTGTGGGCGGAGCTTCTGAAGGGATTTCTTTGGACCATCAACAATCCTTCTCCAGCGACAGTAGCAGTAGCGTGAGCGTTCAGTACAAAAAGGCTCCGCGTCCAGTCTGTACGTACCTCCTCCGTATCCTCCGCGGCGCACGCGCTCAAACGGGACCCCGCGGCTCATGCTGTTGTAGCCGCGGCCGCCCGGCCGGTCGTAGGGTCCCGGCCTCTGCATCCCCATCACCTTCCTCTGCGGCTCGTAGTGCGTACGCACCTCCGCGCGGCTGCTCTTGAAAATCTCTATGTACCTACAGGGGGGTCAGAGGCACATCGCTGGAACCGCAGTACAGAAGCGGAACGAGACAAAGCATTGCTGCGTGCACAGGAAATAATAAATAAACCCTAAGAACTGCAGCACTGAATAATTGGCAATGACTCCGAAAATTTATTTAATGGAAACTTCTCAGTCAAACCCTCATTCAGCTTTTCTTATGGCCACTTTTTAGATCATTATTAACATTATTATTATTATTATAAAAAGAAAGATACACAGAGGTCACATTGGCAGAGTACAGAAAAATAAATAAATAGACTTCAGTCTGTCTGACTCGGTGTTACCTGCGTTACCGCGTCCTCATGATCTGAAGTCTTCAATGTAGTAAAAGAGAAGGTGTGAGAAAAGAAATCCCTACAGCATCGAACTTAGTGCTGAGTGAACATCCTAGTTATCAGAATCCCCGTCACACACGTGTACATGAAGATACAGTGGTGTGAAAAAGTGTTTGCCCCCTTACCGATTTCTTAATTTTTTTCCATGTTTCACACTTCAAAGATAACACAAGTTATCACACATCATGCAGTTTTTAAATGAAGGTTTTAATTATTAAGGGAAAACAAAATCCAAAAACTCCACATCCCCTGTGTAAAATAGTGTTTGCTCCTTAAACCCAAAAACTGGTTGCGCACCTTTAGCAGCAACAAAGGCAATCGAGTGTTTTCGATAACTTGTCCGTTACAGCTCTGTGGAGGAATTTTGGCCCGCTCATCTTTGCAGAATTGTTGTAATTCAGCCCCACTGGAGGGATTTTCTCCCTAATTTAGTCGTGTCCAATTCCTCCCCGTCACTAGGGGCCTCCCACATTAAGCTACTACCAAACTGGTGTAACACACGCGGAGGACAGCGCTATCCGCTCCTTCCGCTTGCGTGAGCTCACAGACGCCCCTGATTGTCTGATTAATGTGGGAGCACGAAGTACCTCTAATCCCACCCCTGAGAGAGCTCGGCCAATCAGCTCTCTCTAGACCTCCGGCTGTGAGAGGTTACAGCATCACCCGGGAATCAAACCAGCGATGTCCGGACGATAGGGCGAGCGCTTTACCACTGCGCCACTCGGAGGCCCATGAACTGCCTTTTTAAGGTCAAGCCACAGCATCTCAATTGGAATCAGGTCAGGACTTTGACTAGGCCACTCCCTAAGTCTTCATTTAGTTTTTTTTCAGCCATTCAGAAGTGGACTTCTTGGTGTACTTTGGATCATTGTCCTGCTGCAGAACCCAAGTTCACTTCAGTGTGAGGTCACAAACAGATGGACGAACATTCTCCCTCATGGTTCCATTTATCACAGCAAGTCGTCCAGGTCCTGAAGCAGGGAAACAGCCCCAGACCATCACACTACCACCACCATATTGTACTGTTGGTATGATGTTCGTTTTCGACCCACACCTTCAAAAAGATTAAACCTTTGTCTCGTCAGTCATCAAGATGTTTTCTGGCAAACCTGAGTCGAGCCTTTATGTTCTTTTTGCTCACCAGTGGTTTTGGTCTTGGAACTCTGCCATGCAAACAACTTTTGCCCCCCAGTCTCTTTCTTGTGGTGGAGTCATGAACACTCACCTTAACTGAGGTAAGTGAGGCCTGCAGTTCTTAAGATGTGGCTGTGGTGCTTTTGTGACCTCTTGGATGAGCTGTCGCTGCACTCTTGGGGTAATTTTGGTCGACCAGCCACTCCTGGGAAGGTTCTGCACCGTTCCATGTTTTTGCCATTTGTAGATAATGTCTCTCACTGTGGTTCTCCCAAAGCTTTAGAAATGGTTTTATAACCTTTTCCAGACTAATAGATCTCCATTATTTTATTATTATTTCTTTGGATCTCTGCATGATGTCTAGCTTTTGAGGATCTTTTGGTCTACTACACTTTCTCAGGCAGGTCCTATTTAAGTGATTTCTTGATTGCAAACAGGTGTGGCACTAATCAGGCCTGGGTGTGGCTCGAGAAATTTAACTCATAAACCAGGGCTATGTAGTTTTGGATTTTGTTTTCCCTTAATAATAAAAACCTTCATTTAAAAACTGCATGATGTCTTTACTTGTGTTGTCTTTGACTAATATTTAAATTTGTTTGATGATCTGAAACATTAGACTGTGACAAACATGAGAAGAAAAAAAAGCAATCAGTAAGGGGGCAAACACTTTTTCACACCACTGTACATGGTGCTTGTGTGTGGCGGTAAAGACGCGTAGTGTTTTTCTTAAGACTCGGTGTGTTTCGGGTGTCGCCTGAATGCACAATTTCACAATAAATTTGTGTAACAGCAGCAAAAGTAATGAGCGTCTTGTCTTAGGATGTGTTGACATGAATTTGAGAATCCCAATCAGAGAGATCCATCGTTTTTGTGACTTGGAAATGTTCTAAAATTTTAAATAAAAGTTGGCTGAGGGGCGTGTTGAGCTGCAAAGTTCTTGTAAAACTTTTTTACCCCTTTTCCACCAAGACGCGCCTTTTCGAGCCAAAACACTTGTGGACAGAAAACCCGGTTCCACAGGAGCAACAAAGAACCGCTTAGGTTCGGTACTGGGGGGGGCGGGATTGTCACAACCAATGAAAAATCTGTGACCGACATTGGTTTTAAAAATAAATTCAATATGCAATGAGCAGCTGAAATGCTTTCTAGTAACGATAAAGCCAGGAGAACTGCTCGCTAAGCATATTGATGTTCTAGCCGCTGGCATTTTTTATTATTATTTTTTTGCTGCTAGGGAAAGTAGAGACGTGTAAGGACGTATACAGTGACTTACTGGCACGACTCTGTAGCCCGTGGGGGAGAAAAACAAAACAGTTCTTAGAAGCTTCGCTATTGACCCGAGGCTAGCACAGACGCGAACTAGCACCTGCTTCACTTCGGTGGAAAAGAGGCATTTGGCAACAAACACAGGGTCAATGAGTTCAATAAATAATCTGATTATTATATAAATAAAACATTAACCGTGTTAACCCCCACCCCACTCCATAATTAAACCAAATCTACACAACACACACTTTCCGTAGCGCTACAGCTCTGGCACAGTTTGCGCCTTAAAACTCAAACGTTCGAGTCACGTTCCCACCGGAGTCGATCCACTCGACCGCTGTAAGTGAAGTGAAGAACAGATGATTCACGAGTACATGCGATGACTCACTCAGCACTAACGTGTGCTTCCATAAGAACTGGGACTTTTGAAAAGCTATGTGTGATTGTTAACGCTAGCAGTTATTTGATGCTTTGTTGTTTTTTTTTGTTTTGTTTTTTAGAGAAGGTCTTGCCATTTCTGCAGTGCATATAATTGTTGAGAGGTGTACACCATAAGAAAAGCAACTTATCCAGCCAACCAACCAACCATCCCCACCTGTGCCCTATTCTTTCCTTGTGTTTCTTTAGAGCCTTTTCAGCTATATCCTGTGAAGCAAACTGCACGAAGGCCTCCCCCGTACTCCTCCCCTGGAAGTCCACCGGCAATGTTATCCCATTTGGCACGATTTCCAACCCTTCAACCCAAGGACAGATAACCCCAGTGGGGGACATATTAAATCACAAGCCCATTGACAAAGATTTATAGTCTGCTAAGGGAATTAAAAAGGTTGTACATAAGAAATGAGGTTACATGGAAATACTAGATGGGGTGCAAATGTACTAAGTGTGAGAACGTTACACAGATTGTATTATGATGGTATGAGAAAGTCTCATCAGGTACCCATAAGGTATCCATAGGCTGTTTTCCACTGCACAGATTATAGGAACTCAGACTCTTGATGTTTGCTCTACTTTTATGGTTCTTGATCGTTTTGTAAAATTAGTGTGTTGCTGTTTTGCCCTTATCGTCTCTGAGGTGTGTTTTTAATTATTTGTTGGTTTAGTATGTCGCATTTTGGGTGTTTTATGAATATGTGATATTTTTCCCTTTTTTAATTTTTTTTTTTATTGTGAACAGCAACTATTTTGATTAAACATGCCGCATTTTTTCTATAGCTCTTAGTTAGCCATTAGCTTTTAAATTTAGCTTGAGTTTTTGGTAACGTGAACGTAAAAAAAAAAACATTAATAAACATGAATATTTAATTAAAAATGTCTTTTAATCAACTTTCCTGACGAAACAAACTCTAAAACCAAGGATGATTCAATTAAATTACATTTTATTTGTACAGCGTTTTTAACAACAGACAATGAATCAAAATAGTCGCAATAAAATATAACTAGGAAATAAAAATTAAAGATGGCAGACAGCAATTTTGCGAGTTAAGGTGATGCGCGATGACATCATGAACAAATCAACAATTAAACTAATCTGATTAAATGTTGATTAATCGTTGCGCCCCTAATCGTGAATAATATACAATTTTAGTTTCTCGTTTGTTTGGCAGGAGCTCACACTTTTTGAATAATGCACTGAGAAATAATTTTAATGGCTTTCAAAATTAACTCCAACATACTTTTGGTCCGAGTCCTGGTGAACGAGCATGACATTTTTTGATCGAGCTCTTTTATACGTCAGTCTGTAATGAGGGTGTTTAACAAAATATTACAGATTAACTAATTACTTACACATTACAGTGCGTTTATTCATGCTAATATGATTTAAACACGATTTGGTCTAGGTTTACATACTTTTATTTATTTATTTATTTTTACAGGAAATTTACAGGATTTTCATTAATACCAAATTTCATAAGTAAATACACGCATTATTTATATATAACTCTCCTTGTATTCGAGCTTGATAAATAAAACCCAGTGTTATTTTCATTCCATCATTTTTAGCAACTAAAAGCAATAACTTCATATCCAAAATTTCCTATGTACTGAGAATTTAAAGCATAACGATAACGAAGATTGACGCCAGGTTCTCTTGGTACCCTTTTCTTGGCCAGGTATTGTTTATAAGTGTGCAGTGGAAAAACCTCCTATGACTCCTTATCATACAAAAGTCTTAACATGAAGCATATAGGCAACCTTTCAGTTACAAGGTAAGAATATAAAAGTGACTTTTTAGTCTTCTGTACATGATTACTGACCTAATGCAACAAAAATAATAATAATAATAATAATACTAATCACAGACTAGAAAACATTGACTTATAAAATAACTGAGCGTTTATTATTGATGAGGTGTGAGATATAAACCCCTAAGTGCTGGTGGACTTACCTGCAAAAAACTGAACAATCTCCTCTTTGCTACAGCCAAAGGGCAGACCTCGGAGTCTGACCAGGCCGTCTCCCGCCGTGTCTGGACAGTTGGGTCCGGTGTGCTTTAAGACCCAGTCCATTTCCACACTGTTGGATTTGAAGACTGAAACGACACAACGGTCCATCAGCGCCTGGTCACGTCACGCTCATAAGCCTGACCGCTCTCCACCCTCACCTTCTACATAACGGTGGCCCATGGTTTCTCGATCCTTCTTCACTGCGATCTTGAGATCTTCCTCGCTTTCAAACTCCACAAACGCCTCCCCGCTCGGCCGCCCTTCCCTCGTGTAGGTGAAGTGTATGCTCGTGCCGTTGTTTGCGATCTTGCATTCTGCAGCACAAGTGAGATGCGAGGTGTTTAAATCTGCATCTGGACAAGAGCTTAAATAGATATGCAAGTTTTACATTTTATTTTATTTTTTTTACCTGAGAAGAATCTCTGGACTTCATCTGCTGAACAGGACCAGGGCAGTCCTCTCACTCGCACCACGAAACCCTCTCCGTCCGACATGCTTTAAAAAGACAGATTATATTTTTATTTAATTGTTTTTGGTTCCTACAACTGAACATTGTATTTATTCCCATTTTTCAGTCAGCATTTACACCCTCATTCACAAACTACGGGGAATTTTGAATGCCAATAAGCCTAACCTGCATGACTGTGGGAGGTAACTGGAACATGCAGAGGAAACCCACACACAAACTCAGAGGCGGGAATCGAACCCGGACCTCTGTTTCCAAACTCATAAAGTAGAAATACATATCATGCACAACAAACACATTGTTAATCTATTATACTGAATTTCTGTGTGTGTGTGTGTGTGTGTGTGTGTGAGTGTGATTGTGTTTGCGCGAGGTGTGCGCCACAAACTGGCTTAAACAAACTGAACACATTACTAATATATTTCAAGAATAATTATCATGATAATAAGATTATCACAGTTTTGAGATTTAATACAGAAAAAAAAATATCTATTTGATTAATTCTATTACTAACAATTCTATAAATAAGCCTAATATTATTAATATAAACTAGTCTTTTGCAAGATTAAGTCTTCAACAATTGGGGCACTCATGATTTTTTTTTTTTTGTTTGTTTTATTTATATTACACTTTTTAGCAATGATCATGGTCACAAAGCAGCTTTACAGAATACAAAAATAAATAAAAAGGAAATAAGGTTGAGTGAGCAAACACACCGCACCAGTCAAAGGTTTGGATTAATTTTCTACATTCTAGATCAGGCATCACTAAATAGAGGGGGGGGGGGAACAAGCTGGACGTGTGAAACAGATTAACTGCGTTTACATTTTTTCGTATGTGAAAATGCATTTCGCAATAAAAATTTCCTAAGAAGAAAATCTTAACCTCCGAAATGGATTAAATTCGTATGCCGAGGTTTAAGGTCCACTTTCGCGGTTCCGGAGACTCGGGTACAAAGCTGACTGAACACACAAAACAATTGGAATAAGCCTCGCCCCCACGCTATAAAATAGCCAATCACATCGACGAGCGGACCGGACTGCAATATTCCAAACGCAGATTTTTTTGTTTTTTTTTCCCCCAGTTACTTTACAATTTTTCCAGAACGACCCCGGCACATTCTGTATATATTCCAGGTTAATTGTACAATAAAGTACAAAAATATATACATTTCCACATTTAAATCAGACCCCTGGGCCAGATTCCGTTACAGATGTGTGAACGCTGTGTTTCCGGTTTAGAGCGCAGCACTGATACATCACAAAGGAACAGCGTTAAGTGCAGGATGCGTAGCGTTATTGTAACGGTTCAAATGCAAAAGCCAATTTGCCATTTCGTAAACCAAATGCAACCCGACAGGGAAGACAGTGATAATGCGTTTAAGAAAAAACAAACATTTTATTCCATTCATCTGTTGGCTAGTTACACCGGTTAGCTAGGCTAACTATACACACCCAGCACACTTTATCTGACTTAACACGCGTCCAGTGAACAAAATAATGTAAACATAGCATTAAATGCATATTATTTGCCTAAAATAATCAAAGCTACCTTGACGATCTGATTTGCAATCCACCGGTGTGAAAATGGTGAGAATTCCTAGCGGAATACCACCAATACGCGTGCGTGAACTAGTAGTGCGCATGCGTGATCCAAAAAGAAAAAAAAGGAGTCGACTCAATCACTTGAATCGATTCTACACAAAAAAAAACTGGCGTATGAACGAGCTGAATCACTACCACCGCTTGGGAAAATATTAACTCAACTCTAACCTTGTTGTTGAGTCAAATCAGAGTATATATTCAACATAATAATGTTGTGAATAACGAATAGTATGAATTAGGATTGTGAATCAGTATCCACGGAGTCGATTCAATAAGCGTGGGTAAACAAGCAGTGCGCGTGCGCGTTAAAAAAAAATAGAATCGACACAATCGAGTGACATGATTCAAAGTATCTATTCGAAATTTTTCGATAACGGAAGTGATTTTCGATTCTGCACTATACAGTTCTCGATGACGTGTACCAGGGCTAAAAAAAAAAAAATTACATAAACACCGGAGTTTCGTTGTTGAAATTATGAGCTGAGAATCGATTCCCGACAACAGAATCAGCTGAATTAGAATCAACGGAATGAATCAGCTTCAAATGTTCAGGGTCGGATTTCGATTCCACAATATAATAATAAGGAATGTAGAGAATGACGTCACCCCACACTGCACCAGTTCATAAAAATTCCTGTATAATTTTAATTTCGTGTAACAAACACATTACGAAATAAATAAATAAATAAAAAATATATATATATGCCTCAACGCGGGTAAGTGGAATTCTGGGAAGGGGAAAGGGAAATTTCTCCAAATAGCACGCGAGTATTTGTTGGCGCGCGTTCATGTGAACACATGAAACTTGAAAGCGTATAAACGCAGCAGTAATGGCGGACTCGCTCCGGAGCACGTGCTCGCGTCCTATTTAGAGCACGTGGTGAATTCTGTTTTTACTTTTGCCCAAGTGGATCCCCCCCGTCACATGATCCCGGTCACGTATTCAGGGTTGCCAGATTGCAATCAAGCGTGCAACTTTTTGTTTATTATTTTAAATCTCCCAATGCAGTGATGTGTGAAATACACTTTTTCTGCATTATCCATTATAAAACTTATAAAATGAAAGAAATTGTAAGAAGACGCATCCATCATCCATCTAGGAACCTCTATAGTCCAACTGCTACAGCGGTTCCTACAACTGAACATTGTATTTATTCCCATTTTTCAGTCAGCATTTACACCCTCATTCACAAACTATGGGCAAACTATGGGCAAAGCCTAACCTGCATGACTGTGGGAGGTAACTGGAACATGCGGAGGAAACCCACACACAAACTCAGAGGCGGGAATCGAACCCGGACCTCTGTTTCCAAACTCATAAAGTAGAAATACATATCATGCACAACAAACACATTGTTAATCTATTATACTGAATTTCTGTGTGTGTGTGTGTGTGTGTGTGTGTGTGTGTGTGTGTGTGTTTGCGCGAGGTGTGCGCCATCACAGGCGTTCCTCCATCCTATACCAGTGTGGATTATGATATAACAGTAGGCAGCGCCATCTATGACTTCTAAGTCATACTCCGACCATGTCACAGCCGTTCCTCACCCACTGTAACAGCAGGCACCTACGACTACGGCAAAACAGGTAAGTCAGGTCGAGCTCAGGGCTGCAGAAACCCCGGATCAGACTGCAGAGCGTCTACAGCGACAGCGCATACGACAGGCAGAAGTAAATTCTGCTGAAACATTGGAGCAGCGTGAGGAGCGGCAGCGAGTTGACCACACACTTCATTTGCAGGTAACGGTAGCACGTAGGTGTCAGGATCTGCACGCAGATGGAGCTATGGGTAAACCTCTAGTGTTAGATAAATTGGACTTTAGGTTGGAAGGTCCCAGTTTCAAATCCCACGACCACCAATTCTGCTCAGATGTATAGTAAGATAAAAGTCTAAGATTCTGTGGATAAGGGTGGCTGCTAAATGCTTAAATATAAATAAAGTAATAGGAGGAAAATATTCATTAGTCCTTTATTTCAAGTTCTGTGAATTAGCGATAAAATGTTAGAGGTCTATAATATAATGAATATGATGGTGGACATTAGTAATGATGCCCCCGGAAGCTGATCAGTCTACAGATGTGAAACTGAAAGAGATTATTAAAAGTACTAAATGACCGCTGCATCACTTTCTTTAGGTAGGGATGTAGGCATCACTGGGTAATTAACCAGAGTTTAAACTAAACTACATTTAATTCTCAATATTAACATGCAAGTAGTTTAGGGTGGATTTTTTTTGTGTGTGTGATCCAGAAACCTCACAATCTGGCAACCCTGATCAGCACGTCCTGTCTGTTGGTGTTAAATATCCACACACACCCTGCACCCACTACTGTAGTTCCTGCTGTGGAAAAGTACAACTGCTCCTGCAACTGGTCTGCTTCTGCAACAATGTGCTTTTAGAAATCAGGTTAGTTTAGTTTAGCAAAGGGAGTCAAAAGAAAAGAGGGAAGAACAGAAAAGTAAGGAGGTCAGAATAAACAAACAGAAAGAATAATAATCAGCAGTGGGACAGCTTTATTGTCTGCTTCTTCTACAGAACTCCTCCAGCTTGTAGGTCCACCATGTCAGCTAACACACAGAAGACCAGGAGCTGTCCCATCCCGACCCGTGTGATCCAGCTGAAGGACTGGTCCCAGCTCCCAGACCTCTACAGCCAGACGCCTGGAGGAACCCTGTTCTCCACCACACCAGGAGGTGAGCACATGCTTCTTCCCAAAAAAGGGGTAGAGTGTGACCGAGCAAGGATCTATGTGTGCATGGTGATCATAAAGAAACTACACATATCCAGATTACACACAAGAACTTGGAATCAGTCTTGCAAGTGGGTGAAAACCCTTGATTTTTACACCAAATGTAAATGGAGGATTCTTATTGCTAAAATCAAATCAATATATGGAAAAAATAGATGAATTTTGCTTTTCGGTGCTTGTTAGGGCATCTGAAGTCAACATCTGTAAACCAGCATGCAGTGTTTTTCTGTCTCACTGCAACTCTGCATACAACTGTTGCATACTTTCTGTACCAAAGTTTCCTCTAAACTGGATAAACATCCTATGTTAATTACTCAACGGCTGCTTCTTTATCGCACAGAACAGATGTTTTTTTTTTTTCTTTACATAACATTGTATGATACGTTATCTTTTCACAGCTTGTTTGTTCCAGAGATACTGCACTCCTGAGCTGTTCAAAAACAACACACTCACACACAAAAAAAAGAAAAGAAAAAAAACACACTCGATAAGCCGTCGACCCTGACCCAGCTCTCAGATTGTTCCTGTTTTTATCACACAGTCTTTATTAAATAGGAATACCAGCCATGCTTCGCCAAGTAGGAGGGATTTTTCTTGGAAAGCCACCCTTCCCTACTTCCACAGCTGTTGCATTTCAGGAATAACCCAGAACTTTTTGTTCCAGCCAAAGTAATGTTGAGGTCGTGTGTAGTAAAGTTGACTTGGAGAGGTTGTTTTTTTTTGTTTTGTTTGTTTTTTAAGATTAGATCTTTTGTCAAAATGCAGTGAGTGAAATCGAAATCGAAAATATTAACATTAGTGGAAGAATGAGACGGTTAGCGGTGCATTAGATCACAAGGCAGTACTATTAATAATATTAAGAAGAAGAAGAAGGATGTGGCACACAGAAAGAAAGCTCAGTTTGTTGTTGTGTAATTCCTCAAGCAGGTTTCCTTGAAGTATTAATCATTTCTAGTTTCCCGTCCGTTACTTCACACTTTGAACACACTGGGAGACGTTTCTTAAGGCTGTAAGGCTTTTAGACAAGTAATAAATAAATAAATAAATAAATAAAGGTGTGATGTGATACAGATGTGGCTGAAAAGGCCCAAAATGCAGCCGGAATTTTTTTCATTCTTGTGTAATCACCTTAAATGCTCGCACCTTGGGAAAAACAAAAAAAAACAAAAAAAAAAACAAAAGCTGCATGAATGTACAGTACAGTCTGGACTAGAAAGAAATCAGCCAGGATTCACACACACACACACACACTCTCAAGGTTTATCTTTACGTGGAGGCGGCGGGAGAGCTCGTACACTTAGTTTCACAGATAAAAATAAAAATTTAAACATCTGTTCGCTGCTAATTAACAGTAAATAATCAGATACAGATGCTAAACACAAATCACTGTACTTACATGTTAAGTTCAACCTTTGTTCATCACATAAACCTACTGCACAGTGAGATTCTTTAATCTGGGCATATCAGGGTTATTATAAAGTGTGAAGGGCCTTGTTTAAGGGCCCAACAGCGGCAACCTGGCGAGCGACGGCTCGAACCGTCAACCTTCAGATCAGTACCTCAAACACAGGTTAGCTGTAAATGTGTTAACCGACTCAGATGAACAGATCCGGCTTGTTTTCACTCCCTTTGTCCCCTTTCCTCGTGCTGTCTCAGGACGTTTTCCCTTATAAGTCAGACTTCACCATAAAATCGACATTTCTGTAATTCTGAATTGTCCTCATGAACAGCCCGAGTACAGTTTGTGTTGAGGTGAAGCAGAACCTTGGTGTTTTGCTCGCAGCGTCTCTACTTCCTCCTCCCTTCTCCTTCAGTACTTTCTTTTTTTTTTTCATCAAGAACACAGTGCACGAAACAGACAAGGTTGCATAACATGTTTTTCTGCTTCTTGATCGAGAGTGTGGATACAGTGCAGCTCGTCTCCGAGCAAGCGCCGGGCCGCACCTTACAGCCGTGTGTGTTAAAGGCTTCAAACTTCACCATAAAGATGAAATCAGGGAGTATACTCTGGCTCCCCGTGTGTGTGTGTGTGTGTGTGCCTTGTTTGTACACATTCAGACCTTATGTAACCTCCATGTGGTCTGGCCTGCCACAAAATGGCTCCCTCCAACTTGTCGAGCATGTGCTCAGATTTCCTAGAACTTCAACACGGATGCCAAACTCTCGTCGTCTCGTCTCTCATTCAGACCCGTGCGAGTGCTGCTCCCCTAACGCGCGGGACAAAAAGCACAGTGTGAGCTACTTTAATGCCTTTGTTCAGACCGAGAGCTGTGAGATTTCTTTATTTTTGTTGTTGTTTCCCTCAGAGCTGCACTGTTAAGACTTAAATAAACAAAATAATATGACGGTCAATAACAACTCATGATGTTCAACACTGAAAATAATAAATAACGATTTTTATAATAATGAAAAGAATCATTTTTATAATAAACGAACACAGGGTTACCGAATATTTTTTTAGGGTCGTCAAATAGTTTTCAGTCACCTTGTTCAGGGTTATTCATGATTTTAAGTACATTTTTATTCATTTAATTTAATATCCAAAAAAACAGACACACAATACAGCTGTTCCATAGAAGAAGAAGAAGAAATTGCACGACTTTTATAATAATAACGTGACGCATTCTCGATTGTACTCGGGAGCGTTGCTCAAATTTAATAAATATTGTTGTTGGTCCAAAAAAAAAAATGAAAAGAATGATATAAAACAGTTTGTAATGCATTAATATTCACCCTCAGGTGGGAAAAAACGGCTGATTAGATTAAAAATTATATTTTGATAATATCATCTAAACAGATTTTTTCGATATAAAATGAAAATGTAAGCTGAATAATTTGTAATTAGTAGAGTAAAAAAACAAAAAAGTTAGATTACATACTTTCTTGTATCTTGCAGCGTCTTACATATGTTACGAGGGACGTTCGAGTCAAACCGGGATTTGTGATGGGATTAACTTAAAGGAGTTCCTGGGAGGCCAGCGTTTTAGGTGTGAATCAGACAGACAGTTCGATCGTGGCTCCGGTGTACTGAGAGAACTTTCTACCTTGATGCTCCACCAGCAGTAGTGAAACCCTGCGATAAGTGCAGTAGTGTAGCAAAAGTAAAGGGAGTTTTCAATCTCATAAATGTGTTCTGTTATTCTGCACAAGAGTCAAAAGTCCCGCTTTGACTCGAACAGCTCACGTAATTATCAGTAAAAAAAAAAATCAGCGAATCCAAACACACAAAATCGGTTGAACTTGTGAGCGGTTTGTTTTCTGTATACGTGTAACCCAGGTGTGAATCCTTCACATCCACAGGCACTCGGATCATCTACGACAGAAAGTTTCTGCTTGAGTGTAGGAACTCGCCAATCGCCCGGACCCCGCCCTGCTGCCTGCCCCAGATCCCCGGGGTGACGATTCCTTCCAATCATCCTCTGGGCAAACTGGAGGAGCTGAAAGAGGAGCAGGAGGAGGACAAGGACGCGGCAGGTAAAGCAAATCCGAATAAACCGAAAAAAAAAAAGAAAAAAAAACATGGCTCAAGGTTTAAAGGGTTAGAAAGGTTCGTTAGATAGAAAAATGCCGCTTATCATATACCACTGCCGAGGAAGGAAGAAAACATAGAGGAAAATAATCGAGGACATTATGCTTCACCAGTGCCATTACTCCAGATAAAACATCAAGTGTAGAAAACCAAAGTCCGTATCTGCTCCTGCTAACACACCGTTTCTGTTCCCCCCTGTATGTAGCTGACGACAACCAGTTCGAGATGGACATTTGAGCCTGTGACGTGCCTCCTGTGGAGAACGCATGTCTGCTGGGACGCTGCTACATTTCCCCATCGACCAGCTCTCACTGGATTCACTCAGTTCCGTTTGAAGGTTGTTTGTTTTTTTTGTTTTTTTTTAAAAGATGTGTATAGACACGAGCACTCAAAGTGTTTTTCATTTGTTTACAGCTTTATTTCAGGTATTTTTCATCGGCAGAATACAAAGAAAAGAGACTGTGCATGGGATGTCTGGGCATCCTGTTAATGATGCTTATTGTACATACGGTACTTTGTATAATTTTTTTGTTTAAAAAAAAAAAAGGGGGGAAATCATTAGATTGAATTAGAAGTGGGGGGTTGATAAGGTAAACGCATACACACTTCAAAGCGGTCCCGTTATATCAGTGATTTAGGACAAACGCCATATAACAAAGTGTGTAATAATGAAATCAACATAATTCATATTTGAAACTATTTTACCCAAATATATTTTCTTCCCGATGAGTTTTTCTCCAGAATGTTGTTTGCTGAGTTTTTATTACTTTTATTAAACTGTGACACAAACATATCATTCGAGTCAAGTGGTTTTGTTTTTAACTGATAAACATTTGCAATGTTTACACGAGTACACATGACCCAGGATCGAGGCGGAAGACAGGACGTGATTTATGATTGAGAGCATAAGTTTGGGCACCCTCAGGAGAGTGCTGGTTTTTCACAGAGCTTCCTCACAGGTAATAATAAATACTGATAATAATAATAATAATAATAATATGCAGTCCTGTAAAACAGTATGTCATTGCTAAGACTGCTGAAGTCATATATACACAAAAGCACTGAGAAAGAGAGGCCTAAAAAATTATAAACATGAAAAATATACTCGGTCACACAATGGCATCCACAGGGGTGGAACTACTGACATCTTTAGAGGAAACATAATACAGTCGTGGCCAAAAGTTTTGAGAATGACATAAATATTGGAAATTGGAAAAGTTGCTGCTTAAGTTTTTATAATAGCAATTTGCATATACTCCAGAATGTTATG